>CABFVX010004772.1:44976-60139 GCA_902151425.1 Timema shepardi
AAGAAGGGCAAACGCTTAAGTCAGGTAAACCCTGACCTACTACCTAACAAAGTTACTGTAAAATCTGAAAAATTGAAAGATGTAAAAGTACTGCTGGAAAAACATTTTGGCGAAGATTGGGAGTCAATGGAGAATCTTGTCTACTACTCTAACACACTGAAGGAACAAGAAATTCCAGACATTAATGAAGTTGAAGAGGTTGAAGAGAGCATGGCCTGGGAAGAAACTGAAGATCTTAGAATATAGGTGCCTGATTTTTTTTGTGTAGTGCCGTTAGACACTTGAAGTTATTTTAGTAGCAAAATTTGTTTGTTTATAATCAAGAAAACCTGACAAACTTTTAATTTAGGTGGATTTTAGGAACATTATTAACGTGTGTATAAGCTATAGTCCATTATTATAAGTAATTTTTACTCAATTTGTGATTCCCTCAATAA
Source organism: Timema shepardi (assembly GCA_902151425.1). Lineage (NCBI taxonomy): Eukaryota > Metazoa > Arthropoda > Insecta > Phasmatodea > Timematidae > Timema > Timema shepardi. Next base: position 45,414 of record CABFVX010004772.1, read on the forward strand.
ACACCATATAGTGTGAAACAGTTTTGGACATTTCACTTAACTATGTTAATCTGGCGGATGTTTAAAAACTGTATAGATCCATAAGTTCTCATTCCAAAACTTCAAAATTCCAAACCAATGCGCCAAAACTTAAACAATCCAAATTTTAAGTCATTTTTACATAAAATGTGTATCCCTAGGATTATTTTTGCGCATACAAATCCCATTCACATACTATTAACTTTATTCCAATACAATCAGATTTTTGAATTATGCTTTTGTAATAAAATTAACGGTTTTTCCTGTTTTCCCAAAATTATGCCAGAGTGGAAGAATGAAGATTTGGAAATCACCTCCTCATATATATTAATTTCTTGGTATTTAAGAGATACCTTTTAAATGTTGAAGGAAAAGCTATTAAATGTTGAGATGGCAATGTAGAACTTTCTATAAAATAATTGTCTCTATAGAGAATTTATAAAAATAAACTTTTGTAAGTAGGACCTCAATGATTTAACGAATACAGTTAAGATAAATGACATTTTAAATTGCTTCAATATTTAAAGTAAATAATCAAAAACTTGCCTAAAATATGGGTATTATTTTAACAAGGAGTCCTACTATCTGTTCAGGTTACACACATATTGCACCTAATAACTAGGATAATATGTTAAGGCTGAGGAAGGATGAATTTATAGGAAGTGTAGCTGCATTTACGAGAAGGGAGGGCGAAATCTCATTTTAGGAAAACCACCGACTGGGATTCCAACTTTTATCTCCCTGTCATCGGCAGTCTAGTCTAATAAAGAGAGTGATGCCTTAGACCATGCGGACAAAGAACCAGTGATCTGTGTATTGATTATTTATCTAAATTTAATCTAAAATATATTTTGAAAAATACATTTGTTTTCTAGAGATACTTTGAATTAAAACATTTCTAATGAAATAAATTTCTTTATGAACGCTTGACGTAAAATATTTTCCTGAATGAATTTTAAAAAATTAACCAAAAGTGGCCTTAATGAAAAATCTACACTATTTATTTTGGTCTAGACAATATAACTTTGGTATTTAAAATGTTTATTTTATTTTAAATTAATTTTGTTAGGCTATAAATTTTAGAATATATTTTTTAAATTTTGATTGTATATTAACTTTTAATATAAGAAACTTCAAAATTTGAGCTAAAATGGGAGAAATGAGACCAAAGTGCTAGTGTTAATGCAATAATTTAAAGGCCTTACAAATATGACTAGGTTCTATGTTTACTTGTAAAAGGGTTTGTCAATTTTTAATTTAATCTAATGATTTTAGAGCATTTAAAGTAAAAATGAAACCCTCATTCACAATTTCTCCATATTCTTAATCCTCCGTTGGTCGAGGGTGAGCGCCGTGCTCACTGTCAATCTGTGAACGTCCTATGTGTGCTATATTCATATAATTTCAGAATTTGTGTATCCTTTTTAGTTACGTTTTGTACTTTTTTGATTTAGATGTTTTCATTTACAATCTTTTATTAAAAAATTTAATGATCACAAAAAAAAATTAAAAAATATTTAAAAAATCTTACTTAATGTAGAAAATCACAAATTAGGTAAATAATTATCATCTTATACAACATTTGTATAAGGTACTACACTTTAAAGTTAACGTACTAGCATTTTTAGAACATATCAAACTATATTACTTAGAATAAATTAAAATTCTTATACAAGGAAAAACTAAATTGAACTAAAAAAGGCCATTATTGAAACTTATTGATTACGATAAAAGTGTTTATGAATCCTAATAGTTTTTCAACGTGAATCACTGAGCTTTGTTTATTCTGATTTTTAGTTACTATCCTCCGAGTGTATATCTGCATTTCCATGGCAGTTCTGGCAATTAGTGATTCTTTTCTCACCACAGATAGGGAACGGGCAATTGGCACATCTAGATGCTGTTTTACGATTCTTCTTTTTTGGACAGTAACCACACTTGACCCTTCCTTGACCTACTTGGGGTAATGATTCTCGGTCATTTTGTGGTAAGTGAAGATGCTGGTGAATTTTCATCCGAAGATTGTGTTAATACCGCTGGTTGAAGCTCTTCTAGTCATATGATTGTTGACTAGATCTAAGCCTGAAGTTTTCAGGAACTTCCTTCGAGAAATATTTTCTCCAATGTTGCTTCGGAAAATGATTTGGGCGATTATTGCGCTGACATCAAGCAACATGAAAAATATTCGAAGAGGTCATCTGTAGCAGACCCTTCCACAGTATATAGGGCTTTTAACCTATCTACTACGTCTACACCACCTTTTGTAAGGTTGTAGAAGGTAATAGCACTTGGTTTCCTCAAGTCAGCTGTAGTTTCATCAATGTCATCGTTTAAATGAGTATTACATTTCTGTACCTTTTTGGAACATAAGACACTAATAAGGCATCTTCACCAAAGTCAACTAAACTTGAATTTTTTGATCTTCTTCGCGAGTTCACAAATTCAGGTGGAATTTCTCGTTTATTTTTTCTTATTGTACCCACCACAGTTAGATTTGGTTGTCTAACAAGTTCGTTCACAAGACCGACCGAAGTGAACCAGTTATCTAATGTTATGTTACGTCCACTGAATCTAATTGGTTCTATCAACCTTTTTACAACACTAGTTATTTATTATCAGAGACAAATGGACCATCTGGTTGAATACCAACATATACCTCCCTTTTCAATGTGTAAAACACCCGCGAATCTACCAATGAAAATATCTTGAGCCCATATTTTGCCGGCTTTTTAAGCATGTACTGCCTAAAACTACACCTCCCACGAAATGACTCCAACATCTCATCAATTGTGACATATCCTCCAACTGAATAATAGTCTTGACAGCGCCGAGCGAAAATCTTGAATAATTCCCTGATAGGAGTTAATTTATCGATGGCTTTTCTTGCGGCTCTTGTTCCCGCATCATCAAAACGAAGAGCCCTTAGCAACAAATAAAATCTTCTGTACGACATCACAAGACGAAAAATTTCAGGGGTTGTTTGTTGGGTCATTCCCCCATAAATCTTGTACAATACGATGAGATAATTTCATTTACCCAACCAAGTACAACAAACCCATTAGAGCTTTAATTTCGTCAATGTTGATGTCCACATCATTTTCTCACTTATAGTTAGTTATTAATTTACGTAGACGATCATTTGTGTAACGCAATATGTCTTCTAACACATTATCTGAAAAAAAAATACACCAAGATTCATAAACAGTTGTAGCTTGTTGAGCAGTTCTCTTAGCTCCCGGAGGATGTGTGGCTATATTTATTTGTCCCCGGAGTCAGCTGGAAGGAAGGGGGTGAACATTCCACAAAGTGACATTATCACGACCAATATGATGTGGCCCGGAATTTTCGAGTTGATCTTGACCTACGTTATCCCCAGACATTTCAGAATTACTGTCATGTTCATTATTGGCTGGTTGTTCTACGTCTGAATCTTCGGAGTCATCTTCATAAAGTGAAATATTGAGGTCTTCGTCCGAGTCATCTAGCAGCCATTGATTAATTTCACCTTCCTGATCCATTTTCAATCAAACCGTAAATAATAAAAAATAAAACTATACGATAGTAATATTGTAATATTAAGTAATAACACGATTGGTCGAGGGTATGCGCCATGCTCACTAATATGACAACATTCACAGAATGACAGTATGACAAAGACTGTAGGTCTCGCGTCATCTTATCTTAACCATGCCCCCACCCTAACCATTCCAAAGAGCAGCTATATTGGGATTCATTGTTCCTACGCTGTTTCATCGCAAATGCCAGACGAATAAAAAAGTAGTGAGTGCTACTCTCACCCCTCGACCAACGAAGGGTTAAATCTCCCATTCCACCACATATATGTCTTTGTTTTTTAATAGATAGTTAATTTTAATAGTTTTTGAAACTAATGTGTGTTCCTGCTAGAAACTACTAATAAAAGTTTTATTAGCTACATACAACTAGACAAAAATAAGATTAAAGACAAATAAACAGTATTTGCATAAGTAATAAACAGTATCTGACGGGAACTATCAGCAGGATAAAACATAACTACGACACACTGTAAGAGTAACAAGCAGGAAATATAAGAAATGGTGGTCACTGGAGCAAGAAGAGTGAACATTATCTATAAATGTTATCAACAGAAACAGGCACGATAAAAATTATCTAAAAGAAGCTGGAAGGAAGACGCAGGAATTAACAGTTGATTCTAACAATATATGCTAGGAAAAAGGAGGAATGAGTAGTAGCTCTAAGAAATGATACAGTAACAAAAAGGAATGAACATGCTTCTAAGTAAGCAGCAGTAAGAACATGTGTTTTTGATCATATTACTCCATACACAGCTATGGATGATTGCTTATACAATGGGGAGAAGATTTTATAGTGGTTTATGGTCTATAATTAAAATAAATCCTGACCCGTGTACCAAGTAGCAGTATCTCTCATATTATCAAAACAGTGCAAGAGCTTTTCTCTCTGTTTGAATGTACCTTCTTTCTATATCAGTTGGGTCTTCCTTATGAATTCAATAATCCTAGGGCCATTGGATTGGTATTGAAACAATAGGCCCTCTGAAGTATAAAGGCTAGCATTTACAATAGCTGTTTTAAGCACTGCAGTCAACAATATTGTTTTAGCCAATGCTCTCGTCTTTTGTAGCTTTGACAAAGTCTCCTTTTGGTTTGACTTCCATTAAAGTCAATACTAAGGAGTATTCTGAGAAGTTCAATCACTGTGGAAGAATCGGCTACAAACCTACTGCAATATCTCACTAAACCTATAAGGTAATTAAGTTTTTCCTTGGTAGTTGGCTTTAAGTTTTCAATAGCTTCAATTTTGCTTTGTAAATTAACTTACACTATATTTTAATATCTTATGCACAATAAGCTCAAATGTTATTTAACGCACATTTGTTGTTTAGTATTAACTCTATATATGTTAATTCTTTGAGCAGTATATGAAGCCATGTATCATGTTCTATTGGTTCTTACCAAGTACCTACTAGCCAATCAACCATATACAGCTATACTTCATCTTGCCCGTTATATGATTAATTGTTCGCGGAAATATTACACGTGCACAAATGACACTAGAAATAATTTAGTAAACTTTAACATACCTGCACTAGTGGGATGGAAAAAGTGGTGACAACCCTTGTAGTTTCCTCGAGTTCACTCTGCCGAAAGGTAGCAAGATTGTCTACTGGCTAGACATGAATTCTGCATTTCAAGTCTGCCATGATGTTATGTTTCTCACTAACAATATCTTCTTCCACTGGACACATTTCCACATATAGCCGCACACTTTTGGCTATATCCATTTTGAGTAATCATTTATTCTTTCAATGATGCCTTCTTTGACAAGTTCTACTAGTCTTAAATTCAATGGTGCTCTTACTTTTAGTGGAATTTCTTTACCAGATTGTGCCACTGGACTCATCATCCATTATGAACTTCAGATGATGTCTAAGTTGAACTATTTTCTACAAAAATACCATTGGGTATTTCTTGGAAAGCTCTACTAGAGTCAATTGTTTATTAATGTTATCGGATGTCACTCATTTTAAGAACTTCTTAATAGTCTCGCTGTTTCTTTACAATTTAATGAATAGTCAAAACTATCGGCAACAATATATTTAACATATGTGGTTTTTGTACTATCACTTATTCAAATTCACTTAAGAGGGTAAATGGTTTTGAAATTTTGTAAGCAAGCAACCATTGGTCAGGCCTACTGCAATTCTTAATAGCCTTCTAGGATTCCCACGTGTTTTTATCAAAAATATCCTATGTTGTGCCCGAGTCTATATATAAGTAGGTTGCCCGTTTCAGTGGTTGAATGGTCTAAGGCATCACACTCGTGTTAGATTTACCTTCTGAGGACGAGGAGCTCGACGTTTGAATCCCAGTTGGGTTTATTCAGGTTAGTATTCCCTAAATAGTTCCCCACTCTTCTTCCACACAAATGCGGGTAGCTTCCTCTAAAATGCTTCCTTCCTCATCCCTATCCCATTAGAGTAATGATCATATATCCTTAACAAGAAAGTTTTTTAACACCCCATCTTACTACCTGTTCAGGTTATATGCTTTTGTACTAATTATGATAATGTATTTAGGGATGAGGAAGGTCAGATTTAGAAAGTGTATTCATATTTGTGTGGAGGAAGAGAAAGTGTATCCCCATTTGTGTAGAGGTAGTGTGAAAAACTCTTTTGACAATAATATCCCACTCAGTACATCTGGGTAAGATTTGAACCTTGATATCCCTATCATCAGCAGTCTAGTCTACTTCTAGTGTGATGACTTAGACCAGTGGTTGCCAAATGGCGGACTGCGGTCCGCACCCGGACCACATAATTTTTAAGGACCTTGCCAATATAGCTATAAACAGAAGAAATGATGCTATTTCAGTAGTGGGCGGATAGAAGACATGGAAGGCCAGTAATAATAAATAAGTAAACTAACTAAAAGGAAAGAAACCACGTTTTGGAATTAGTATATTCCTATAGGGCTTGAACTTGAGTCACTGTTTAAAGTTTTGCCGGCCCACAGAAGTATGTCGAGGTTTTAAAACGGAACTCCATCAAAAATAATTGGGGACCCCTGCCTTAGACAATGCGGTCACTGAAGCAGGTCTGAATAGGTAATAAGGTGTGGTGATAAAAATAATTATAAGCACTATCGCAGTTATATACCTATGTACTAATTACACTAATGTGTTAGTAACTAGGAAGGTTTAATTTAAAGGTAGTATACCTGCATTTGCATGGACGACAAGTGGAACATAATTTATGAATAAAAAAAACCTCAGTACACCAAACTGAAATTCGAACCCTGATCTACCCGTCTTCAACAGTCTTGTCTATTACAAGAGTAGTGCCTTAGACAATGTGGCCATCAAAGTGTGTTATTATTGAGGACACCTATTTTCAGCAAAGTGTGTTTCCATTAAACACACAATAAATCCCATGTGAAGGCACAAAAAATTGATTCAAGTTTAAAGTAATCATTATTACAGATTTTTAAGTTCATGAAATAAAATTATAAATGTATTGCTAATTTCCAAATTTCAGAATAAATGCTCACGTTTATAAACAATATTTGTGCTTACTATGCAAATTAACATTCTCAGTAAGCATCCTTTGTGATTGATAAATTGTGTCTCAATTTCATTGCTAGCTTACAGTAGATCAAATATCTCTATGACCAAGATGTTTTTATACATAATCCATATAGACATAGACAGACGCAATTTTTAACTATCATTTATCACACTAGCATAACATGGGATTAAATAAATGTATTAAATAGCCTCTATTTTAATAGTTGTTAATTTAAATGTGGGGGCGAAAAATATATATTTGATTCAGGATTCATAAACAAATATTTTGTACTTTTTCTCCTGACAATTTCAATAGGCTAATGTTTTAGACCATGTAGCCTACCCCTTCAGTCATTAAATTAACTTAAAAGATCTAATGCACCTTTCCCAGCCTGTGGTAATTATTGAGGGAGTTCCACACACATGAAATATAACTACAAAACCATATTTTAACAAGGTGTACACATATTTAAACCTCAAAATATTGATTAAGCCCAAACATAAGCGTCATCCTAGTCACAAATCTAATGTTTTATAAAGTATTTAGTTATCAAGACTGCTATAATAATATAAATCATACATTACATGGTAATCATTTTAACAACCAAATGAATAGGTAATCTCAAAAACTAGTATTGCAAAATTAAATTTTGAAACACTCGGTTGTTAATAACTATATACCTACAATATGGTATTTGAATCCGACATTTTGTCTCAAAAAACAACATATTTGGGTCTATAAATTCTCAAATAAAAATATACCATGAATATTTTCCAACGTTTATCAAATGCATAAAAATGTACTCAAAATTCTTTTTATCAAATATATTTAATAATTTTGGCATTTTTAATTATGTGGTTTATCAAATATATTAGTGTGAGAATAATAAGCTTGTTAGTATATTCCATCCAAACTAAAGATAAAACGAATTCACAGGGTAAAAAGAAATACCTGGACTTTCAATTATCACAAACAGCCATGGATTACACTCAGCATTAAATATAGTATAATACAGCGGTTCCCAAACTTTTCAAGAGAGAAATTCGTCACAGAGCACTATCGTTGCCCTGATGCTGAAGTCACGTATATGTGTAATTTTTGATAATTTTACCTAACTGCACTTTTAAGGTTTTTAGTCAATATTTTATCGTATAGTAAAAGCACGACTTATTTTTTCTAAATGGCTTAGATTTGAATCCAAGCTTAATTTTTCCCATTGGAAGTAATTGAAAATCGGGACTCTAAATACAGTTTTTTTAAAACACAAATTTTGTACATACATGTCTTTGGCATAAGGGCGACAATATTTTCACACAGCATCTATATAGTTACTAAACCGAATGGCAGCAGTATTCACATCAGAAACAATTTTTTAAGCATTTGGGCATGTTAAACATAAGTTTTATTTCATTCGAAATATTATTAAACTACATAAATAAAAAACAACCACAATAAACAAAGTGACGCAACACATTTGAGAACGAAATCAAAGCAGGTATTGTAAATCCACAATATGTTACTCACATAGATATGGTATTTAAAATCATTTTGCAGCTGTAAAAAAAGTTACTTGGAATAAAAAAGAGAATGATAGAGTATAGACAGCAAACTTTAACGAGAGGGATGGGACTGTTTTGATTTGGACAATATGGTTAAATTTGAGACGAGATCTATATTTTGTTCTACTAGCCACATAGGCAGAGAATCCTGATTTACTTAATTGAGTTGTTGCAAAGGGCAGAACAATGTTTACATTATCTCACTAAACTTCAAATTCGTCTCTCAGCTGACACTAAAATTCTGATAGTGACTACTTCGTTGCAAAATTATCTTTTACCGCAGAATTTGGTGGCAAATTAATAAAGCACTCATACAGCTTTTCAAACCCAAAAGTTTTATTTTTTCTTGGAGTTCTTTCGAAAAATAACAGTTGAAACTATCAAGCAAACTTATCAGGTGAACGTGAAACTTATTTAAGATCTCTAAGTATGTCAGAGTATGGATAGTTCTCTAAATTCTTTTACCACTGGCGAGCTGTCTAAGATTTAAATTTTTCATAAATTCAGCCCAAAGCTTGTTTTCTTTTAAACGCTTTTACTTTATCGCCGGCCACGGGAGATATTGTCACAGAGGTGTTTTTTTTTCTTTTAAGGATCTTGATTTCAGTCAGCTATCTATTGAAAGGAAATCGATATTTTCTGAAACCCTACATAGGTGCTAAGAAAAATCTGCAAAAATCACATGTTTCGTTCTCAAAAGACAAGATCCGAAAAGTTATGTCGGCGTAATTGTTTTAAAAAAAACCACTTAACCTGAAAAGCACATACCACAAGCATAAATAAATAACCCTACAACGCGACTTGATTAGTTGTGACTTTCGACTTAATACTGATTGAACTGCAACTGATTGGAGGCTGGAGGTGCAAAGAGATATGTTTTAATGTGGAATCAAAACCTCCCAGAAAATCTGGAAATGTGTCGAAGCTAACAATCATATCTGAAAGAACAGCGAAGTTCTCACAGAGACGGGGTTGGCTGGCACCGTCAAGTCTCTCTGTCTGTTTCACCGTACAGTCTGTGTGCTTCACTGACATTCTTGATGTTTTGCACGATTCTAAGAAGGTTCGAGCGGGCAAAGCTAACTGAGGTGACGTATGACATGCACTTTGCCTTAATAAGACTTTTTACCTACTCTGCTTCACAACACACCGCAGGAGCTAAATAATTTCTACCCAATACTTACATATGCACAGCTCATAGCCACACAACTTCACAGTTTTGAGATCTTGTCACATTTATTTTATTTTTGATCTCTTTGCGGAGCACTTAGTGCTCCACATAGCAAACTTTGGGAACCACTGGTATGTTTTCAAGTAGAGATAAAAATATTCCATCTTTTGTTTCCACCAACTACTAAATAACAAATTTTCAACGAACCTTTCAATTTTATTCTCTCTACATTTAAATTTGCAGCTATATAAACAGGTTATTAGTTATGCACATTTATTTAAGTCCATGTTATGCTTGTGTGATAAAAATGATAATCAAACATTACGATCGACCTCTGTCTATATCAATTATGTATATAGCCATCTTGATTGTGGGAGATGTTTGAGTTAATGTAAACTATCAATGAAAATGATACATTATTTTTAAGAAATCACAATGGATGCTTACTGTGAACGTGAACATTTTTTTTGCATAATAAGTACAAATCTTGTTTAAAATTTTTAATTTAAAACATCAAATTTAGCTATACCTTTAAATGATATTTCTAACGTGTTTAATGAAAACACAGTTTGCAGAAAGTAGGTGTCATTAAATGGTGTACTAATGGGGGTAGTGATGCGCAACACATGAAGCCTACCTAGTAGGTGCCGCTTAGACTCTCCTACTCAATCCTGATCTTAGTGCCATGTGGTGTACTCCGGGTTCTGAGTAACCTGGTAGAGGTTGGGTTAAACCCCATAGGAAACCAGGTCAGGTGCAGACAAGAGACAAGAGAATGGTCAGAGCCAAAACATTAAGCTTGGGACAAGGTCTGGCCAGTTGGCCCCCAGCTGGGTGGGCTGGGAGTGAAAGGGTTGGAGATAATGAGCTAAGTCCTCACGAGCACCCATAGCCTTAGTTAGGGAAGGTTACCACCAAGAGGTCAACCTGAGGACCTGTAAGCTGGAGCCTCGCTGCTCAGGTATAGGCTACAACAGGATTAGTAAATCAATGGCTGAAACAAACCCATACTCAATAAAACACAGTAAAATTCCAGGTGGGAAAAACTGTTGACAACATAAGCTAGGAATAGGGACTCTGAACATTGGAACAATGACTGTAAGAGATTGTGGATTTTCTGGACGAGAGGAGATTGAATGTCCTGGGCATGAGCGAGCTCAAGAGGAGTGGTAGCTGCATGAGAGAATGGAGTAGGCTTTGTAGTGGGAGAAGGGCTGCAGGAGGTGGTAGTAAGGATGAATAATAAAATAATGAAGATGACACTAAATGACTGAGGACAAAAGGTGGAGGTGATACAAGTGTATGCACCACAAGTGGGGTGCCAGTGGGAAGAAAAATACGTGTTTGAGGAAGACATATAAAGGCATATGGGAAATGAGTGTTGGATAGTAATGGGTGATCTGAATGCAAAAGTAGGAAAAGAAAGAGTAAGGCTGAGGAGATGTTGGGGAAGGGTAGATGGGGAGAGAGAAACGAGGAGGGTAGAAGGCTGTTGGAGCTATGTGCAAGGAATAAAATGAAAGCTTCAAAGAGATGGTATAGGAAGGAAAGAGAACTACATAAGACGGGATGGGATGTGGAGCAAAAGTTGGTGATAGACTACTTTATCATGGATGAAAGAATGAAAGGGCAGACCTTAAACATCAAGGTAATGGAATGTAGAGAAAGGTAATAAGACAAGAAAGAAGAATAAAGGTGTGAAGGCTAAATAATGAAGATGAAAGAGAGCACTAGGAGACTTGAAAAGTGAAGGCCATGGGAATAAAGTTTGTGAGGAGCATGTTAGCTGTCAAGAAGAGAAACAAGATTAGGAATGTAATTATCTGGGAAAGAGTAGGAGTATAGGGAGTAAATGAGATAGTATAGGAAGCAAGAATGTAATGAGAATGGAAAAAGATCGGATGCCAGATAAGATGTTTGAAATGTATGTAGGAAATAAAACACAGGGGTGGCCAAGAAAGAGATGGTAGGAGCAGATAACAGAAAGTGTTCAAGTGAGAGAAGAATGCAAAAGATTAAATGAGGAAGAGTGGAGGAAGAATTGAGGAAAATGTAGGCATTTTACTAAGGTGACCCGGCCACAGACTGTAAACAGTTGATGATGTGTCCCCAAAAATAACACTTCATAAGAAACCAAGATAAATACCCCTTTTGGTCACCGAGGGGTCTAAAACGCTATTCGCGCATAGACTCGACTGCTGAAGATGGGGGATATCGAGGTAAAATCCCAGTTGGCTGTACTTAGGGTGGTTTTCAAACCAAACCTTCCTAGTCCCTACATATTAGTGAGATAGTAGATATATGGATAACCCAAACGAGTAGTGATATTTAATTACCAATCTTGCAGCCTAAATTAATGTTTGTTCCTGCGAAAATTTGTCAGTTACATACATATAATGTTATTTAATATTATATTAAGTGTTCCTAATAATAACAGGCAAAAAATGAAAAAAAAAGGTGCTAATGAAAATCAAAATTGTAAACCAGGAGCTGGAAAACAGAGCAGTTTAAGCACCTGTGAAGTCTGCTGACAAAGGATGCCATGCCTACTACCCCAAAAACTATTGGTCAAGGATTGTAATGGCCAATGAAGCTTTCAACAAGAAGAGGCTACTGCCGACCATCAAGTTGAGTATGGAACTGAGAAAGAAACTTATGAAATGCTACATTTGAAGCATCACACTATATGGAGCAGAAGCTTACACTCTCTTAACAAGATAGAAAAGAAATACCTGGAGAGGTTTAAAATATGATGCTGGAGAAGACTTGAGAAGATCAGGTCAGACAAGGTGACAAATGAAGTTCCAAGAAAAGTGGCTGAGATGAGAACCATTTTGAATGTGATTTTTCGGTGCAAAGCAAACTAGATTGGACACATCCTTAAGAGGAGCTTAGGAAGGATGACGATTTAAATAATAGATACCGTCAAATGGGGTGAATAGCAACAGAACTTTGAAATTTTTTGAAAGCAACTGACAGATAAGCCAACAAAAAAAAAAACAGCATGTTTCTTTGTTTTCTGAAGTTTGTCATCCAACATTTAGTTAAGGAAATTTTGTTTAGTTATGTTGGCAACACTGTCAGTTTATGCATTCGTCTTCTCAAGTTGAGATAACATTTATCTGTGTTTTGGCACTCAAAAAACTTCTGTTATAAGTACTAAATTATTAGCTATAATTCAGCAAAAACATACGTTAATTGAAACAAAAGGTATTGATTGTAGCATTTAATTTATGTGCAACTAGTTCACATTTTTAATACATTTATTGCAATGAATTTTTTTTTTAATCCAACCTCACGGTTTGGAATGTGTGGGGGGAATAGAAACACAGTGTTTCTATTGACCCAACCACTTTTATTTACTATTATTTTTTATTTTTATTCTAGATTTGAATGTTACTATGCCTCGCAAGTACAGGCCAAACCCTGGAAGTGGAAAGCATTATAAAAACCACTCAGCAGAGAAAATTAAGATGGCTGTTGAAGACCTGAAAGTAGGTCTTAGTGTGAGGAAAGCAGCGGAAAAACATGATATTCATTACAGCGTGCTATATAGACATTGGAAACGAGGTGACCAAGTAAAAAACCATGGTGGACAGACTGCCTTAACTTCACTAAAGGAAAAGCTTCTTTTAGATCGACTACAAATATGTGGAAAGTGGGGTTACGCCATTGATTAATTTACATTGAGGATCATAGTTAAAAAATTTTTAGATCATCAGGAAAAGACTGTTAGACAATTTAAGGACAATATGCCCGGTCGAGATTTTGTTTACTCCTTTATGCAATGCCATAAAAATGCTCTATCAATGAGAATGTGCCAAAACATAAAAAGAAGCAAAGCTGCAATAACTCCATTAGTTATTAACGCATATTTCGACAGACTTGAAGAGGAGCTCAAAGACGTCCCGCCATCAAACATACTAAACTATGACGAGACAAATCTATGCGATGATCACGGGAGGCGTAAAGTTATCATACAAAGAGGAAGTAAGTACCCCGAGCGGGTTATGAACTCAACAAAAGCGTCCACTTCCGTGATGTTTTCTGTTGCAGGAGACGGGACTATATTGCCTCCTTACGTTGTATAGAAGGCACAACACTTATACCAAAGCTGAAGGGAAGGTGGCCCCAAAAACTACCGGTATAACAGAACTAAGTCCGGTTGGTTTGGACTCCTACTGTTTCGAGGATTGGGTAGAAACTGTAGCTCTCCCTTATTTAAGAAATCTTGATGGGAAAACATTTCTAATAGGAGACAATTTGGCATCCCCCCCAATCACTGGAAACAATAAAAATGTGTTCAGAAAGCAACGTTAGTCTTATATTTTTACCGAGCAATTCAACTCACTTGACGCAGCCATTGGACGTTGCATTTTTCCGTCCGATGATAATTATCTGGCATGGAAAAAGGGACCAGGCAGGACTGAGCCAAAAGACAAGTTTCCTGGTCTCCTGAAGAAGCTGTGTGACGGGCTGATGGAGGGAAATGTCATTGCTGGTTTCAAGAAATCCGGGATAGTGCCCCTCTGTAGAGATCAAGTATTGAGGATGCTGCCTCACACCGATATATCCAAGGAAACCAATGAACAAGTATCAACGGCTGAAACAATCGATAACAGCTTCAAAGAGCTTCTCAAAAGCACGAGACATGATGACTTGCCCAAACCTCGAAAGAAAAGAACAAAAATTGACGTCATTCCTGGTAAAAGCGTGGGTTTAACTGATGTTAACATTGAAGACTCTACAGGCCCAGTAAACCAGGACCCTGGGCATTCTTTATCTACCACCAAAATTTCTACTAGCTCTAAAAATAGGGCAAAACGAGTTCTGCTAGATTCATCATCAGATAACTCTGACTTTTCCCTTCGAGAGAGCGATGAAGACTCAA
>CABFVX010004773.1:9265-19462 GCA_902151425.1 Timema shepardi
TTTTTTACCCGCCTCGGTGGCGTAGTTGGCTAACGCGCTTGTCGTGTTGAGCTCGACTGCTGAGGACGGGGAGATCGAGGTTCGAATCTTGGTCGGGTGAACTGGGGGTGGTTTTTCCTAAATGGTTTTCCACTCTCCCTCCACGCAAATGCGGGTTCACTTCCTCTAATCAAACCTTCCCAATTCCTAATCCATTAGAGTAATTAGTACTTAAAGCGTATAACCCGAACGGTTAGTAAATAAAATAAAATAAATATTTTATCCACCGCGTCTTTCTTCCCACCCGAATTATCTGCATATTTACAATAATAGAGTAGGAATAAGCATACTAAAATTTTAGAGGAAATGTACTCTCATTTTCCTGCAGGGAGAATAGAAACATATTTTTTAAATAATCCTCTGCGGATAGTACTTTACTCGATTCGATAGCGTCGCCAGGTGAAGTTTGTGTCATCGGCTATTAATGGGCAGGTTCGTTGACATTCGGCAAATCGGTGTGGTGTTATCGCCAAGCGAGGCTGAGAATATTCTGTTGCTCAAGTTTGTTTTATTTTGTTTTGTTTGAAAAGTAAAGCTGCAATACAATTAATTATTTTAGTCCAGGGCAACAGATTTATTTACTAAAAAAATGACCAAAACTATAGCAACTGTAACTTGAAAAAGTATGCATTCGGGAATATATATGCAAATAGCATAGTCTAAGTTTACTTACGTTTATTTGAATCTTGCCGTTTATAGACAATCATTTATTTATATTTTATTGTATTTAGTATGTAATGTGGTTATAATTGTGAAATAAATACAGAACATTTTGGTTCTTATTTATATTCACACACTGGTTTAGAGGTTATAGTTTCTGGGTACAGATCCAGAGGTCCCGGGCTCGATCCTTGGTGCTTCCTGATTTTCTGTAAAACTGTGGATCTGCAATGGGGTTAACTCATCCTCGTGAGGACACTTGAGGAACTACTTGAACGAAAAAGTAATGACGCCGGTCTAGAAAACTGAGATTAATATCTGGAAAGTATGTTTCGATTGTGAGCTTACGGCATGAGTTTTTTTTTTAATATTCAAAACTACTGCGTATTCACTTTCCTCTTCGCTTAAATGTGATTCTAAATACCGTGTGAATGAACCTCAAGACTTACCCATCGCCGGCACATCAAGGCACTGTGAGGGCGACGCCTTGGCCCACTTGATCACCGCTGTGTATAGTTTAGTATCCTTGTGTGCATATCCTCGGGCTGTGTGCCCTTCTTCCGCCCATTTGTGTTATCTGCATCATATAAAACCTAAAAAAAAAAGTATAGTTCTAACTAGCAACAATATTACATACCGGCACGGTTAATTTAATGGTCAGCACGCCTGACCTTTTACTTAGAGGTCGAGATTCAATTCCTCTTGTGTGCACTGGTAGGAGATTTATTTTATAAGTGTACTTTATCACGTTCACTTCAGACGAATGTTGATACATTTATTAAAAATTCTTTCTGCTCTTCTGTTTCCCTTACATTTGAGAGTTTAAGTATCATACATCCTATAGGTCCATATCACCTTCTTCAAAAGCTGGATATCGGTGACCTGGCGGTCTAGGGGTAAGGTGTCGGACTTCTGTGCTGGCGGCCGGGGTTCAATCCTCGGTCCCGGCAAAAATGTATCTGATTACCAAACCCTTCCTTCACCTCTGACAAGACATCTTGTGAATGTGGGGAATGCCAGGCCTCCACCGTGGTTCGGATTCCACGTTAAACTGTAGGTCCTCCATTTCATCTCACAATCACCCTACCATTACACATTAGCGTAAGTGCGTATAACCCGAACGGGTAGTAAGACGTGGTGCTAATAATAATAATAATAATAATAATAATAATAATAATAATAAAACCTGGATATCAAAATACTCCCCAAGAACCCGTGAGAAAGAGACGATCGTCCACACTCCCCAAGCCCTAGGGCTTTCCGGCTTTAGTTTCCTTTCCGACAAAAGTCTATTTTTCTTACTCTCAACATTTCTGCGAGGTTGAAAATTTCCATTCTGCGTGACTTAGAGGTGTGTGTTACCCGCTATATCGAGTGAGAGTGGCTTTAGAAAGCGTCGAACAGGCTGACATTGTTTTTGCGGTTAGAAATGTAGGAGGGGGGGGAGGAGAGGGAGAATTTCCTCTGCATCGATATGACGCTGAAAATTAATACTCCGAAGAAAGTGGCTGTGCTTGAAACCTTTGTCAAATATGTTAATCGTGTTTATCTTGACGGAGCCATGAGGTTGGCTTTCGTCCCACGCCCTCTCTTAGTATAATATATGATCGAGCCGCTCGCGGACTGACAGGCGAGAGGTCTTGTGGTTGAGCCTGGTTCAAGACGCACACCCATATCTAAGTCGTGAACTTGATTGCCCTTAATTAAAGAAACAAATCTAAAGTCGATCAAAATAAGCATCAAAATGACGTGACATGGCATGAATCCGTGGGAACATGGACTAAATACTTGGTCTACCAGTGACTAGGAAGATGAGGTTTGAATCCTGGTCTGACATATTGATTTATTTTTGCTAGGTATTTAATTATCTAGTCTTCCTTTACGAAAATACGAGTATATTTCCTCTAAACGCTGCCGTCCACCCTTCTGTATTATTGTAATTAAGTGTGGATGTGTAAACCATGGTGGTCTTTGGGGCAAAGTGCTCGCCTCAAGACGTGAAGTTCGTGGGTTCAAACCCAGACGGGGTCAACGGATTTTTATTGAGCGATAAAAGTCCGTCGTACAACTTCCTCTGGAGGATAAGTAAAGCAGGGGGTCCCATGTCGACTATGGCATGTAAAAGAACCCTAGAAGGTATGTGAAAATACTTTTCCCGGCAAAATTGGTAGGCTCTTTCTCTCTCGCCCATAGAAATCAATCGGTACAGAAAGTACACGCTAAAAACAATAAATAAGTGTGGATAGTACGGAAGGGTCGTAAGACCCGAGGGTAAAAACCCATAAAAACCCTAATATTCAAAATATCAATAATTGTTCTTAAGTTGGGAATGCAAGGAACGTGAAAAAAGATAACTATTTTGCAGGTTTTATAGCAATACTTTTTTTTTTTGTAAAAAAAATCAAATATTTCTTCTATCTATCTATCTATAATAAAATGAAGTGTTTGTCTGTTTGTCAGTGTGCGATGCCCAGCCAAATCTACGGCACGCAGAGATCTGAAATTTTTAACATAGGTGGGCGGAAGGAAACCACCTCGAAGCCGGATTTTTAAATCACTTTTTAATTAGGCTATTTTTAACAAATTTTTGAAGAAAATATTGTTAATCTGGCTTAGAATTACCTTTCAGTGATAACTGTGATAAAAATATGCCGCATCTTCCTCGGGGACAAAAAATGTGTAAGAAATCAACCGTAATTCTAAACCAATATTGTATGTGTGTGTGTGTGTGTGTATGTGGTGGGGGGTGAGGGGGGAGGGTATTATATAATTCCTATACCACAGTGGGTCGTGGGCAACGCCGTGCGGGGATGCTTGTATAAATATAAAGTTTAGTTTTCTTTATCAATTGTTGAATATATGTGAAGTATGTCCTAGAATTTCACGAAAACTCGTTCTCTTTATTTAAAAAGTTACTCAAATAATGCTGCTATGCTTATGACAGATATTCAACAACAGCTGTTTATATCATCATGTGAAGAAAGTTTAACTGTGTGTCTGTATAGAAGCAACATTTTATTTATTTTGAGCCCAAAAACTGTTTTTCTATAAAATCTCTAGAAACACTTACATTTTCTCGTGTTCCCTTTATCCCCACCTTGAGTGTGGTATTTAACGATTCACTTTCTAAAGACACGGCCCATATCAGTACGTGACTTACAAAATTAATCCACGATAATAGCCTACGCAACATACTACGCAATTAGTGTTAGTGTCTAGAGATATTTACTGATTTAATTAGCAGAACGAACACACAAACAAAAGTAAATAACTCAGTGACCACCAGCCGGAGCAGAACCATACGTCCCCTCCCTCGTGTCGGCCCACTCTAACAACCCTACCAAATGTAGTTAACAAACTTACCTGACAAAATAAATTAGCTTTATCCAATGGGAATGGGAATTTGAAAAATAGAATCTACTCCCACATGATTAAGTGCAAAACAATTATTATTCAAAGCTAAGCAATTTCACCGTATGCCGAAACGTATCTTTCACAAATTTGTCATCAGTCATAACTTTTTCCTAAATTATTATTATTATTATTATTATTATTATTAGCACCGCGTCTTACTAACCGTTCGGGTTATACACACTTACGCTAATGTATAATGGTAGGGTGAATGTGAGATGAAATGAAGGACCTACAGTTTAACGGGGAATCCGAACCACGGTGGAGACCTGGCATTCCTCACATTCACAAGATGTCTATGTCAGAGGTGAAGGAAGGGTTTGGTAATTAGATAAATCTTTGCCGGGACCGAGTATCGAACCCCGGCCGCCAGCATAGAAGTGTGACACCTTACCCCTAGACCGCCAGGTCACCCCATAAGATAATATTCAATAACTTTAGCTGTGAACTACCAACATTCCAATGGCGAGTGATCTTTATACATATAGCCTGGACAGGCATTAAGACGCGGCAGAAAAAAAACCTATAAAGCCTTCTAACCTGTTGGAAACAACATTGCGTATACGTTTATATAGTCACTAACACAAGTACGCTTACTGTACGATTAAAAAAAGAAGACCCACCTTGGTGGCGTAGTCAGCTAACGTGCTAGTTTCGTGTTGATCTAGACTGCCGAGGAAGGGAAGATTGAAGTTCGAATCTCGATCGGGTGAACTTTGGGTGGTTTTTTCCCTAGATGTTTCTCCACTCACCCTCCACGTAAATGCAGGTTCACTACCTCCAAATTCAACCTTCCAAATTCTTAACCCATTAGCGTGATTAGTACTTAAACGTATAAACCGATCGGGTAGTAAGACGCTTTGCTAAATATCTATACGTGTTTGTGTTAAGTTTCATACGACAGAGCGATGGCTTATCTCTAATTAATATAAATATTTGTGTGAGGAAGAGAAAGAACATGTCGACGAAACGCTTGACAAACCGACCTTCACAAAGTTCGTGCGTCGCGTGTCTTAGTGCGTGGCATGAGTGAAAAAACCTGTATCAGAGGCCCATGTGCGTGAGTGTGGGGCCCACAGTAGCCCCGGGAACTAAGCCTACTTGACGCGGGAAGGAAGGAGGGCTGTTACCTGAGCTCTTTCGCTCTAAGATAAAACAGTTTTTCTCACAAATTAAAGTGTGTTTACGATTTTATTACTCGAGGGAGATCTCGATTACTAATGTGACAGGTGTTTAACATAGAGTGTGATTATTTTATAAAAGTAATGGCCGCGCGTTTGGTCGCGTGGTCAAGGCGCCAAGCTCGCAATATATCGTAAATTGTCTGTGATGAGTCCACTAGGGGGTGATTTTAACAAGTTTTCTCGAAATCAATTATTAGTTTAACTATTTTGTTTACTTTTGGACTACGTTGAATCCAGTTTTCCATAAAAAATAAAATAATAATATTTAGCACCGCGTCTTACTACCCGTTTGGGTTATACACTTTAAGTACTAATTACTCTAATGGATTAAGAATTGGGGAGCTTTAATTAGAGGAAGTGAACCCGCATTTGCGTGGAGGGAGAGTGGAAACTCATTTAGGAAAAACAAAAAATAAAAAATTCTCTAACATAATCCTTTAATTTTTAAAACATTATATTTCCTTCGTATGTTTGCCTATTTTTGTGATTGCAATTCTATGCCACGACATCTTTTAAACACAAGATATTTTAATTATTTTTTCAAACTGTGGCCACCCCACTGGAACAATATCAGCATAAGCTAATAGTTATCCAAGGGTTGACTATAATATTAATAATAAGTTTGGTTGAAATTAAATAAATAACTATTTTTTGTCTTTTAATCAACATTAGACACTACTTTTTATATTTCAAAACATTTTAATATTGTTTAAACAAACTATTCTTATAGTTGTATATTTTACAACTGTAATTCAAATTAATTTCTTTGTGTTTCTTTTTATAAAGTCAATTTTACCCGAAATTGTTATTTAATTTTTTTTATGTAGTATGATTTTGCTAGAAAGAACAGTAGAAGTTAGTTACTGAAGTTACTGAAACAATATTAATATATTCATACATCAAGTCTTGTTATTTGCAGCTGTCACTTTTGATAGATATTATCAGTACATATAAAATAATACAAATAATATAATAAAATGTTATCAATGTTGGCCGCAAATAAATATGTTTGAATTTTCTAAACTGTTCTTCCAACCAAAATCGGGGTGTAGATAATCTGTCCCTGAAAGAACGTAGCTAATAAAGATCAAACAAACAAACAAGATATTGCTTGTTGGATATTTATGTAAATGAGTTCAAAGTTTGGTCGAGATCTGTGAATTAGTTTTTTAATTTCCAACTACAAACACACATTCAGAGTATCACATTTTGTCCTTTTTATTCGATGGGTCACCCGCCTCGGTGGCGTAGTTAGCTAACGCGCTAGTCGTGTTGACCTCTACTGCTGAGGACGGGGAGATCGAGGTTCGAATCTTGGTCGGGTGAACTGGGGGTGGTTTTTCCTAAATGGTTTTCCACTCTCCCTCCACGCAAATGCGGGTTCACTTCCTCTAATTCAACCTTCCCAATTCCTATTCCATTAGAGTAATTAGTACTTAAAATCGTATAGCTCGAACGGGTAGTAAGACGCGGTGCTAAATATTATTATTATTATTATTATTATTATTAGATGGTTTTAACATGCTCTCTTTCTCTCTCTTAAAATAATCTTATTTCCGGCAACGATTTATAAACATAACACAAACATTTAAATTATGATTTAGTACAAATGAGTTGAGGTTCACAGATATTCATTCAAATATAGTTAAGTAAATGACAGCTGGTTAAGGAAATTGAATCTTTTACAACTTTAAAGTAAAATTGGCCATTTAAAAAAAACTCGTCCAGTCCATGAATTGGGTAGCGCTTGAGCCGCCCAATTCATGGATGGACTATTTCCTGATCTGGGCATCTCCAATCGTCGCCCATTTTATGAAATAGATGAGCTTTTGTTCGGTCCGTGAAATGTACAAGCGAAGAATCGGTTTGATATTTAAGTTAATTAAACTTTTATTCGTTTTAGAATGGAAGGCTAGGTTAGGTTAGGTTAGGTTGGGTTAGTTTAATATAATGTCTTAAAACGAATTTTATTCAAGCTATTAGTAGATAGTAGAATAAGTTCCAGTTCATTAAATGAGCAGGAGTTAATGCAATTTTTTGGCCAATTCGTGAAATGGTCAATAGAAGAGGCCAGTTCACGAAAATGAACAGAAATCTTCCCAATATTATTATTATTATTATTATTATTATTATTATTATTATTAGCACCGCGTCTTACTACCCATTCGGGTTATACGCACTTACGCTAATGTGTAATGTCAGGGTGATTGTGAGATGAAATGGAGGACCTACAGTTTAACGTGGGATCCGAACCACGGTGGAGGCCTGGCATTCTCCACATTCACAAGATGTCTTGTCAGAGGTGAAAGGAAGGGTTGGGTAATCAGATTAATCTACGCCGGGACCGAGGATTGAACCCCGGCCACCAGCACAGAAGTCCGACACCTTACCCCTAGACCGCCGGGTCACCTAATCTTCCCAATAATTCATGAAGTGGGTAGTTTCACTTTTGAGGGGGGGGGGGGTTAACACATTTTTTTAAACGTGTCTAATACTAATCAATGATCATCCAACCCTTGTACTAGCTGGTTAATAGACATAACTATGCACATACTACATTGAATTATGCTCAACTGGATCAGTGATTGGCTTCTCTAGCCACTCAGCTACTGCAAGAATCTCACTCTCTCACTACTTAGAGTTATATTATTTCTCCCCCCGCACATAACATATAACTAACTAAGGTAATGCCCGCTTCGTTGGCTTCCTGGCGTCACTCTCGTAATAGACTAAGACTGTCGATTATGGGGAGAACGGGGTTCTAATCCCAGTCGGAAGAACTGAGAGTGGTTTTTATTAAATAAGTTCTTACTCTTCCTTTACGAAAATGGCAGTACACTTAAATATCTAAATTAAACTTTACTCATCCGTACCACATTAGAGTAATTAGTACATATTTTTACAACCCGAATGGTTAGTAAGACTCGGCGCTAAAAAAAAATTAGTGAGGTAATGCAGCTCGAACTAGACGCCTTATCTTGATGCACTTTTTTATATTCTACTATTAAGAAGGATAAAGTTGAAACACAATTATTTAAAATAAAACTCAAACTTTTCCCGATTTCCCTGTTGTAAGTGTATAATATAGAAAGCCGTACTATGATACGCTTTCAGGTCAAAACACAATCTTGTATCTATGTCCTTCTAAAGCGGTCGTGAGATGGGCTCTTAAGAGACCACGGTAACCCAGAGATTCTCTAGGACTGTACTGCCACGTGCCGCAGTTTTTTGTGTCACCCTATAACTGGGCCACTAATTGCGCCCCTGCCCAGCAAGAACCCGCTAATGTTCCGGGCAAAGCACCTCCTCGTTAGCACGTCCCCTGAAAAACTCGATAAATCCTAACGATGATGGCATGTGGAAGTTTTTTCGTCCCAGCGGGTAAAGGGGTGAAGGGAAGGGGTTGGGGATAAGCGGACACCCCACAAAGAATAATATTGACGGTCGTTTCCAGAAAACATAACCGAGGTAATGTAGTGTGTGTGTTTTTTTATTAATTTCTGCGCTTCCCGGAAACGCTGCATGGGGGGATTTGACCTAAATTTTGAAACGCGCTCGCATTATTTAGGGTGTGGCGTGTTCGTTGTAATTTTTATCGTATTTTTTTTTAGCACGTAGGGGTGAGTTATTGTGGCAGTATTGAAAGAGTTATTGATAGTAATAGTAGTAGGTGCAGGGTCAGAACTAAGCTGTCCTGAAAATTTTGTTAATGATATAGAATTAGGCCCTCTTACCCATTTTACCCTCCAGGAACTGCCTCATATTTTCACTTATAGGGCTGAGGGGGTTAATTAGTTAGTTTTAGTGCGTTAAACACCACGGTTACTAACGAGGTATTCAATCCAAGGAGTAGGGATTTAGACGATAACTTAGAGGAAGTGCACCCACGTTAGCTTGTAAAGGGGATGGTAAAATCAGACGTAGAAAACCAACCCCAGTGCACCTGGCTGAAACTCGAACCTTGACTTACCTGTCATCGCAAATACAGTAGGCCTATATTGATAGTCTGATGCCCTAGACTGTGTGACCACCGTTACGGGTAGCCAGGAGAGTTAAGTTGGGTGTGTAGGGGACGCGAGTAAAGGTAAGTGTTTTTTGCAGGTTTTGTATCAAAACATTTTTGGCCAAAATAAATAAAATATTGCTCCAATAGATCGGTTTAGTTTAATTTTCTATAAATAATATTATTAATAATAATAATCCCAGTAGTGTTTGAATACTTATCTTGAACTTTTAACAAACCTTTTAAATGAAAAAAAAAAGTCATATTCAGATTTTGCTTGGCCCATGACATTAATTCAAGAACTGCTTGGATTACTCTGTATAAAAGTAAAAATAAACTAAATGTACCTACTGATACAATATTATATTTATTTTGGCGAAAAAAAATGTTATAAAACCTGTAAACATATGGACCTCAACTTGCGTTCCTTTACCCCCTAACATAAACTCAGATGACAACCAACAGGGATTACGATGTACTCACAGATTTTAGTGGTATCTCATATCAAGAAAAAGTATTGTAATCGTGGAAAAAAATATATCTCAAGATTAAGATGAATCTTTACGTTTTATGTGAACCCGAACCCCAAAAAGTGGATTTTACGTATTATGTTTGTCTCCGTGTCTATCTCTGTCTGTCTGTCTGTCTGTCACCAGTCACGGATCCACAACGGTTTGATGGATTTCGTCCATATTTGATATTTAGATTTTATGGGGCTATATCTCAAAACTCGTTTTTTGATTTTGACTATAACCCTCAAATTAAGAGTAGTTTACTAATGGTTGATTTTTTGATTTCAAATTCTTCGGATATGGATTTAGCGGTTGAGGGGTTGGAGTCAAAGGCTTGGCGTACCGACTTCACAGCCTTGAAAATAGCACTGTATACTTGTTTGGGGGG
>CABFVX010004773.1:20248-35474 GCA_902151425.1 Timema shepardi
CCCCAGTTCACCCGACCGAGATTCGAACCTCGATCTCCCCGTCCTCAGCAGTCGAGCTCAACACGACAAGGGCGTTAGCCAACTACGCCACCGAGGCGGGTGAATATTTAAAAAAAATTGCTCTAACGATTTGGTTCAAAATAGGTATATGTTATTTTTTTACATAATAAATTATTATTGCAACCGAAGCGGTGTTTATAAAAGATAAAATAAATAGCGATCAAAAACTTATGGAAATTTTAAAAAATATTATTTTTGTTAGTTGGAAATTATGTAGTAGAAATTTTTAAAAAAATATTTTTAATCTAAGCATGAATATATATAAATGATGTTTGTCAACATGAAAAATAAATTTCTGTCTAGTCTTGTAAAATAATAGTAAATATAATTTTGTGTTCAACAACGATAATATTTTAGTAACGCTAGTTTTTTTAAATCAAAAAGTGACATCTTCAAATCACATGACTTCACTTATGAATACCTAGAATTAGATCTATTAACTTTTCTAGCTATCAGATATAATTCTTTCTTTGAAAGTTTTGCTGAATACTTATCCTCCTCATAAACCATACGAATGTTTTCCGTGTGTTACCATTAAAACATAAATACCATTAAAATATAAATATGTCAAAGTTATTAATCCCTTCCAAACAATTCCTATATAAGCCATTAAAGAGTAAGTTGCTAATTATTTAAAATCTACTTGACGTAAACAAGTTAATCCTGCCAAAAATCCTCCTACTTAACTTCCAAATCAAACGTAAATTTAGCCTAAACTAATTATTAAATCAAAACGATCTATAACTGCATTAAATGTAACTAACTATAAATTCACCAATGTATTACATGTGACTATATATGTCCAGAGATCTGTTGATGGCGTTTGGTTTGGTCTAGTTTGTGGGTGACAGGGGTGGTTCGTGCTTTAACCCCAACACGGTAAACTGGGGGTGTTTTTCCCCCCTAAATGGTTTCCCACTCTAACTCCACGCAAGTGTAGGAACACTTGGCATATATTTGACCTTACTCTTCCCTAACTCAATAATATAAAATACATGCGGATGGCGTATAATACAAACAAAAACCACCAAGTAGTTCATCGCAAGAGGTTTGCTTTCTTTCCGGTGTCGGTGATTCAGTGAATGTGTGGCCATTAGAAGGTGTCCTTCTAGTCTTGAAGTGTTTACAACTCAACAGATACAATATCTCGTGGGGGAGAGCGGAAATGGACGTAAACAAATCGTGCTCCTCGTGTTTCGCGCACTTCTGGATATAACCATTGTGTGTGTCGGTGGGTGTGTCCGCCGGAAGATTGAGTTGTTCCTTGTCTGGGCTTTATTCGACAGTGACGAACGAGATACCGCACTGAATTCACAGTCTCGAAGGGGGGGCGGTACCATCTAACCGTCTCAAAAGAATAACCTACTCCTCTTTGCGTCTCACCGCAATTTCTTCCATTCTCGCTTCGTGATTGATTTCCCTCATCCGCGCGAAACTTACCCCTGCTGCGTCTCTGGGAAGAGATGGTGGAAGGGTTTGTGGATTGGGAATCCGGTTGGGGGCAAGAAGGAGGGATATTTTCTCTTCTTCTTTGTCCTGTTTGTGAAGGTGAAGTATATCGCCACTTGTGATGAGAACTATTGTTGTCTACGGTGTGCTGACGCTTTGAACCCATCCACGTTGTAACTGGTGATGGGGGACGCTTCTTTAGTCTGATTTGTGTCTAGCACAGTGGATTCTATTTTTCCGCGGTAGAATATGATAAATTAGGTCATATTTGAGTTGTTGACGAAGAATAATTGTGCATAAAAAAGAAAATAATATTTTCAACAAAACCATCTGCTATAGATACCTTATTAACATTTAAAATGTATTTCTATATATACAAATCTGTACAAAGCTGAACTTCAACCCTAAGTCCTAATACGCCGGTGACAGGTAGATCAGGTTTCGAATCGCAATCAGGTTTACGTATGGTTTTCCACGCAACCTACCTCAACCGATACCCCAAAAATGTAAATATACAGCGAGTCCGGACAGGTAGTAAGCCGTGATGCACAATAAAATACAATCTAGCATAATAAGATAATAATGATTCAACTTTGAACTTACTTTGGTTAATTTTTTAAATAGTCTTATAGTAATTAATATGCACTTTCTCTAAAAGATTATTATGTCAGTACATGATTTACAAACTATTATTATTATTAGCACCGCGTCTTACTACCCGTTCGGGTTATACGCACTTACGCTAATATGTAATGGTAAGGTGATTGTGAGATGAAATGGAGGACCTACAGTTTAACGTGGAATCCGAACGACGGTGGAGGCCTGGCATTCCCCACATTCACAAGATGTCTTGTCAGTGGTGAAGGAAGGGATTGGTAATCAGATAAATCTTTGTCGGGACCGAGGATTGAACCCCGGCCGCCAGCACAGAAGTCTGACACCTTACTTTCCTAGACCACTAGGTCACCATTTACAAACCAACTTACCTCTATAACATGAAGGGTATTCAGTAGCCCCCATGGAAGCTCTAACTTCACAGATAATATCATTTGTGGCCATGCAGGAAATCCAGTCACGCAGCAGTCAGACGTGTTTCCAACCGATCGTTCTTTTCGCCTACTGGTCCGGAATATCCGCACTTATTAGCATTACTTTTGTAGGGATGAGGAAGATATAACATAGATTAGCTGCACTCGCATGTATGTAGAGAAAGATTGGGAAACCGTCTGTTGAAAAAAAAACTCAGTATCTCCGAACTCCCCAGCACAGGTAAACTAGAATAGATGATCTTGGCGCTTAGTCCGCTTGTCCACCAATGATATTACTGAGATAAAATATCGTGGCTATTGAATTTCTATATGGCACATAATAGTTCATAAGGACTTTGCATGACATTTAGAGACCTGGATTGGCTTAATGCTGACATTTCTAAAAAGAAAATGATAAAACTAGTTACTTTTTCTTCAGTCTTATATTTTTTATATTTTTATCGTGGTGTCTTACTACCTGCTAAGGTAGTATGCATATATGATAGTTAATCTAATGGGATAAGGATGAGGAAGGAAGCATTTTAGAGGTAATCTATCCGCATTTGCGTGGAAGTAAATCGGGAAACCATTTAGGGAAAATCACCTACAGCAGACCGGACCGGGATTCTAACCCTAAATTACCCGTCATAAGCAGGCCAGTCTAAAGGCCAATACACACAGAATGCTAAGCTATGCTGTGCTGTCCTTTGCTAAGACTGTCAATTTGGTTTCACACTCATTGCTAAGCTAAGCTAAGCCAAGCCAAGGTCCCTCTTTTCTATTCCGAATTCAGTGTTGTTTCTTTCTGGTAGGCTCCAGTGAAGTTTAGTTATGAAGGCGTTCTCCAAAATGTCTTGTTTTAGTTCACATGATAGTAGTGAGGAAGAAAAGATACTGCTGTTGGCAATTGTTTTGGAAGAGGAAGAAAATTTAGGAGGTGGAGGTTTGACTTGTTCAATTAACGCTTCCGATTTAATACAAACACATTTAAAAAATATAAAATATACATATTATATTACTTAAATACACGTGAAACAAAATGAAAACAACAAATCTTTAGTTATTTTCACCAAACCAGCACTTCGTCTGTTCAACATGAAGCCCAAGTTGCGTTATGCTCATGCGCAACGTAAGATGGCTCAGGATGGGAGATGGAAATATTGCCCGGCCAGCAATCGGAAAAAAAAAACATAGCACGGCGTAGCAAGGCATAGCTTAGTTTAGCTTTCTGTGTGAACCAACACATTTAAATACATGGTCCGCTATTTTTATATAGAGCTACAGTAGCCCCATGGCTTCTTTGGTGCTGACTGACAGTTCACAGCTGACTTCTGACAGTCAAAATTTAAGTATATACCTAAATTTTGACTGTCAGAAGTGACACCTGCTTAACACATGTTTTTGCAGATCATCTGGTTCGGCGTAGGGATACGTAACTTGGTCTGGTAACTTTTTAAAGCTATCAGTCAGCACCAAAGAAGCCATGGGGCTACTGTAGCAGAGCAAATCTTAGCTTAGCTTAGCCTTCTGTGTGAATCGACCTTAACACGAGAGTGATGCGTCTTAGACCGTTCCTCCACTAAAGTGGGGGCCAACTTGTTCACGGAGCCAAGCCACCGAGTCTTGATCCCTTGTAGAACAAAAAACCTGGCTCAGCTCTTCCACTTTTATACATGGAAACAAATGTTTTTCACTATTGGAAATACTTAAAAGTGATTAATTTCAGTGAAATAGTCCAGTCGTTCGTGAGCTACAACTCGTTCAATTTGACTGAGTTAAATCGTTGAGTCGTTCTCTAGCTTCTTTGCACTTAAACGAATCATGACCTCGTTGTCTAGCTTCTTTGCACTTAAACGAATCATGACCTCGTTGTCTAGCTTCTTTGCACTTAAACGAATCATGACCTCGTTCTCTAGCTTCTTTGCACTTAAACGAATCATGACCTCGTTGTCTAGCTTCTTTGCACTTAAACGAATCATGACCTCGTTCTCTAGCTTCTTTGCACTTAAACGAATCATGACCTATACCCATGCCAGTAATATTAATCTATAGTTGTAAATATTGGGGTAATAAGTCTTATTGCTTGGAGAAATGATAAATAACTTTCTAAACAAGGAAAATGTCAAACATTGAACTTCCTATCAACTCGAAACTGTCATAATAGCGTTGCTCCATAAAATATAAGATTTTCGCTTTTTTTTTCGCTTAGTTTATGTGACAAAGGTCGGTCGACGAATCACGATTGCTTACAGCCACGTCACCTTGTAATTCACTTTGAACTAGATCACTTCGAGAAGGTGAACAAGTTCGACTGATTCAGTTGGAAGGATCATTCACGTTGGACTACAGAAGCATCTAGATTATCCGAACATCAGTTATCCAGACACCGGACCTCTGGACGACCGGTTATCTGAATTCATTTTGCAGCAGCTCTTTTCGTAAAATTGGAATAATTTTTTTTAAAACTGTTTCCTAACTTTTTAGAGTTTAATGTATAGTATGTAATTTCTTTTAAGAAGTTAAAGATTTATTTTTATGTTGTGTTGTGTAATAAATACAATTGGTTATATGTTGTCCTATAAGTATATACTAGTGCATACGTTATATGAATTTTAAGTACTATATTTTCAATAAAGCCTTTTAGTGTGAAATCCTCTTTTTTTTTCTACAAAAACAATTATCTGGATTTCGACTATACAGACCTAAGGATAATCTATATAATTCAGTATTCGTTTATGAATTACACCTCTCCTTCCCCCCCCCCGCACGTCTGAGTTTCGTTGTAGTCTGGCTCGTACGATGGGATCAGACTCGAACGTGGATTGGCCAGTTCCGGACCATGTGACCACCGATGCGGGTCATAATTACTATGTTGAGCGAGTTGTTTATCTTCGCATATGTGAGAACTGTGACCCATATTTAGACTACAATAGTAGCCGTGATTATGTGCATGATTATTTGTTTTCCTCCCTATTACTACAGGGTGGATGGGGGGGGGGATTCCCACCACCCCCCTGTCCTCTCGTCACGTAGTCAAAGCGCCATATTGAGACGATAAAAACAAATATAATTTTTTGTCATAATATCGACCTGGTTTGCAATTCAATTTTATATAAAATGCCGTTATGTTTGTTTTGTGGTGAATCTATGGCTGAGTGGAGTTTAAAAACAAACATTTGAAAAATGTATCACACTTGATCATAAATAACCATGAAGCTTTGTTTTAATTTTGGCTGTTGGTTTCAGGTCAGCAGACTTGCTTCAAATGGTCGAGTGTTTTTTTTTATAAACAATAGCCTGTAAAACAGTTAATATGGTTATATTGCTATTAATTATATACATATATATACAAGGTCATCAATGCAATTTTCTACATAATATAATACTATTTTATATTTTCACTAAAGATTCATACGATTCTATTTCAGTAAAAAAAAACACGTTTTATTGTATGCTTGTTTTTAATGAATTAAATTGGCTGGGCTAGTTAAATTAATTTAATTGAGTGAATTTTAATAAATTGCCATTCTAATTGCTAGCCCGAGAATTTGAGGCAAGCTAATGGCACTGATGGACGTTTCTAAATTACGTGTGGACTAAAAACATTGACCAAGTTTTTAATAGGGGGTTGAATGTTGTACTTTCTAAACATGCAGATTATACCAGCACATGACATACCGACTAGCTTAACCTAAAACTTAATGTCAAATAGTACACACCAGTCCTAGATATTTACTAATTGTATAAATGATATGACCCGCCTCGGTGGCGTAGTTAGCTAACGCGCTTGTCGTGTTGAGCTCACCTGCTGAGGACGGGGAGATCGAGGTTCGAATCTCGGTCGGGTGAACTGGGGGTGGTTTATTCCTAAATGGTTTTCCACTCTCACTCCACGCAAATGCGGGTTCACTTCCTCTAATTCAACCTCCCCGATTCCTAATTCATTAGAGTAATTAGTACTTAAAGCGTACAACCCGAACGGGTAGTAAGACGCGATGCTAATTATTATTATTATAAAAGGATATGCCCATATACTTTTAGTAACATCCTCTTCAGAAACACCTGGGATCGAACAAAGATCACCTAGACTTGTAGTTGACAACTTTCACCTCCAAGACACAAAGAACTGCTGACTGCTGAGTAAGTTGGTAACACTGAGTGATAAAAATTACATAAATAAGCGTGAGTTAAGCTGGCAACAACCACTTCGGCCAGACCAACATCGTGTTACATTTGTGATAGTAGATTCCTCACTACCTTTAAAATTGTGATCATCAAACAACCATTACAAAACCCCTTCTTTTTTTTGACGTGGTTAGTCTTTAGAGCACAAATATTTAAACCTATCGGGCGGTGAGGGAGGGGGGGCTTGTGTTAAATTCGTGCTAGCGATTTTACCTGGTCTAGGGGTAAGGTGTCAGACTTCTATGCTGGCGGCCGGGGTTCAATCCTCGGTCCCGGCACAGATTTATCTGATTACCAAACCCTTGCTTCACCTCTGACAAGACATCTTGTGAATGTGGGGAATGCCAGGCCTCCACCGTGGTTCGGATCCCACGTTAAACTGTAGGTCCTCCATTTCATCTCACAATCACCCTACCATTACACATTAGCGTAAGTGTGTACAACCCGAACGGGTAGTAAGACTTGGTGCTAATAATAATACAGATTTTACCTGTGCGTGTTATTTGTGCCCCTTCGTAGCCAAGCTATGTTTTTTAAATCGTTAGTTGTTGACATTCCACTACACCACTCATATCATGATTCAACATTCTTCTTCGCCCAGTATTATTTTCCAAGTGTAAGTTAAATGTAAGTAAGATTTAAGTAAACCAGGATTAGGAATAGGTTTAGGATCCTAACCGGATAGTTATTATATAAATAAAAATCATTAATAAAAAATAAAGATCACTCTATACTGTATAATATTGTAAGTTGAAACTCAACTCGGTCTAAACTGTCAGAGGACGAGTTTAATCAAGCCGCAATAAAAAATAAAATAATAAAGTCATATCATGATGCAACTATCTATTTTGCGGTCAAATTAGACATCAATCTCGTCTCTTCTGGTTATATCGTTTTTCGGGTTCAAATCCTGGGCCGGATATTTAAAGGACGTGTTTCCTAAATGTCTCCCTACTCTAACTTTACGCAAATGTGTACACATTTTCTCATAATTCCACCTTCCCAACATTAAGTGAAATTAAATTGGAATAGCCTTAACGGTTTGGGGCAAAATAAGGGTTTACATCATGAATATTGAAACATACACGACATAATTTGCAATAAAAATTACTTTTTTGTAACGTAAAAAATTTAAACGCATGATATTTACTGTTAAGATTACTGATATTTAAAGTAAACGCAAGCTATAAACCTAAGTCTGTTTTTAATTTTAGTTTGTAATCTTAAAACCCACTTTGTAAAATGTTGTATTTGTTTTCTTACGATGTTTTTCTTCTTCTGTTTTTTCAGGTAAGTAATCATGAATCTGCAAGTGCTATTGGTAGACTCACTTCGTGGTGTCCTGGTAAGCAAACAAAGCGATGCTTTGCTTAATCACTTGGAATTATGTTTTTCTTAATTTATTATTAACTGGTTTCGAAAGAAATCATCTAAAATTATTTTATCTATCTAGCAGAGCTCTTTTTTATCATTTAAAAAAATGCAGACACACTTAAATGGGAGCGTTAGCTTTCACAGTAATTAATTTAGTTATAGTATTTTGGTGAATAATAAAGTTCCGTCCTCAGAACTATCTGGCTAAACTCTGGCTCGATTCAGGCTGTTCCTATGAAAGAAATATAAATGGAGATCTATAGGCCTGTCGGTAATGACTATAGCCCGCGGCATTGTTTCTCTTCAAATGTGTTGTCCGATTAGCGAAACCGAGACTGACCGGGCCAAATCAACATACTTTAACTAAATTCGATATGTATTTTCAGGTTCACTGTCGACCTACCAGATTTTAAACCTACATCATCAATTCCAATAACTTTAAAAAAAACTTTAATCTCAAGTTTTAAAATGCTTTCTCTTTACTTCAGATCCTTACTTACTTCTAGGCCTACTTTTTCGAGCTTCCCTACCTTAATTTCTGCTCTATGTACAGTTGTATTATTATTAATGATACAAAATAGTTAATTAAGATATTTAATCCTGTTAAAAATCGTTCATAGTGTTATTCAGCTGTTCAATACTATCTAGGTCATTGAAACATAGCTTCTATAAGAATCTTATATACACATATTTTCAAAGGGGTATTTTCCAAGACTTCCTTTTTGGGCATGGTCAGTATTTTTTTTCTGAAGCTTATTATTATTATTATTAGCACCGCGTCTTACTACCCGTTAGTGTTATACGCACTTACGCTAATGTGTAATGGTAGGGTGATTGTGAGATGAAATGGAGGACCTACAGTTTAACGTGGAATCCGAACCACGGTGGAGACCTGGCATTCCCCACATTCACAAGATGTCTTGTCAGAGGTGAAGGAAGGGTTTGGTAATCTTTCTGAAGCTTGTGAGGCAGGTGGTTGTTGTGGATGTGTCTACTTTCATCAAATGTTGAAAATTTGAAATTATCCAACTTACGGTCTTTTTTTACATAAATTCATGGCTAAAAATTTACATTTTATTTAAACTGGAAAAAATAAAGATATTTACTTGCTGTAACATCCTTTCCACATTCAAAATGTAAAACTTTAACGTAAGGCTTAGTTCTTCTTTGAAAATTATAATACGCATCGGTGGACATGCAGACATAGGCGTCAGTATTGTATCGTCTATTTTGCCGATGATGGGGGAAGTTTGGGTGTATTGCGGGATAGTTTCTTAAATGGTTTTACACTCTCTTTCCAAGAAAATACTGGTTGATTTCCTCTAAAACTTTTCCTACCTTATTTGTGTAAATAAGTGGATAGCCAATCTGTTCACTAAGACAAAGAGCACAAAAATAATTGTAATAATTGTAATATTTACAAAACAAGTTAGATATGATATTTAGGTATGTATAAATACCCTCTGCTTACCCTTAAGGGTAAGTAGTGTAGTGAGTCAAGTTAAGATAAATGGGCTGTACGCACGTGTTGCGGATTGTAATGTAAAATACAAATGCAGGTGCATTATTTTCCGAGTGAGTTGGATTTCTTATGATTAAACATTTGATATTTTATTTTCCAACTCAGTATTTGGCTGAGGTTTAAGGATATGGCCAGTCTTGACTCCAGCAAACTCGAGTATCACAACTACAGTAGCCCCATGACTTCTTTGGTGCTGACTGACAGTTCACAGCTGATATCTGACGACTTTGAAAAATCACCAGACCAAATTATGTATCCCTACGCCAATCATATGATCTGCAAAAACACATGTTTAACAGCTGTCACTTCTGACAGTCAACATCTAGGTATATACCTAAATGTTGACTGTCATAAGTCAGCTGTGAGCTGTCAGTCAGCACTAAAGAAGCCGTGGGGCTACTGTAGACAAACATTGTTTTTACTTCCTCTCGCCGCCTCGGAGAGAGAAATATTGTGATCGTCAAAATAATCGAACTCGAGATTTTGGTTAATGTCGACGTTTCATGACCCCCTGAAACCGAAAGTGGTTTTTTCACGATTCCCTTTGTCTGTCTGTCTGTCTGTTTGTCTGTGTGTCTGTGTCTCGGTCTGGAGCTGAAACAATTTTACTGAGTGGGCTAAAGCTTGGTATCTGGTGTCTTATTAAGGTTCTCCCGAGGAGTTTTTGGAATTAGATATCTAGCCCTAGAATTAATTATAGGTTACTGAAGAGCAAAAAATACATAAAATCAATTATCTCAAAATCCGCTCTAACGATTTTGATTATATTTTGTATCCAATAAATTTTTTAACATTATAAAAAAATGGCTACTCTTATTTTCTCATGAAAATGATTTTGTATAAAAAGAAATTTCCAATTTTTATCATATCCCCACAAATATTTGAGATACGAAATAACTTTACCATTGTAAAGTTGTAGTGATATTTAAAAAAAATATATTTGTAATATATTTCTATAAACCCATTAGTTAATGAGTTATAAGCAAATTTACTTATATATATGTATGGCTCTTTGACATTTAAAATTGAATTTGATGCTCTTTGGTGATTAGAGATGTACCTCTTTTATTAATGTTTCTGTAACAATATATAGTATTTCATTCATGCGTGAAGTGTTTCTACAACAATGTAAATTATTTCGTTTCACAGATCTTACTAGTTTTTAGTAAATGTCTTTATTTTAAGATAAAAGTGAAAGATAGTCTGTGCTATGCAACGTTACATTTATTTTACTTTTTTTACCATTACTTTTGACTGTCTGTGAAATTTAAGATATGGAATATTTCTTTTGTTATATTTTTTTTCTACAAAAAAATAAACAATTCTCACATAAATCTACTGACGTCCAACTAGTCTAACAGGAACGGAATGAAAATAATCGTACTTCCTCTAAAGACATGAATATGTGTTTTTACCGTGTAGTCTTTGGAGAACATAATAAATCAAACCTCAAACAACGTCTATTGTCACACCCCTCCGGTCTACTACCTCCCCTTAAATTCTATACCATCTCTACAATATCCCACACCAATTTTTTTTCGCACACCTTCGCAAACTTCAGTCTTTCCAACTTCTTCCTCTCTTATTATTATTATTTTTTCAATTCGTTTTGTTTGTTCATGGTCTTAAGCGTTTTCATCAACTTTTCTTTTTGTTAATCTGTTTCTAAATTCAAAGAGTTGGTTCTTAAAGTTGTTTTTCAGCAGATGAGCTTCATTTTCACATTTAATTTGCTAGAATAATAATTTGAAAAGGATTCTTTTTAAAGTTGCAGCACTTATAAACTTTTTTGTTTTATTTTTTATAGAATTTTTATTTTCGGTACCGTTAACATTATTCCAAACATTTCTGCCTAACTATTTTCTCCTACTCTACTATAAATAATTAATTAATTAATATTTAGCACCGCGTCTTACTACCCGTTCGGGTTATACGCTTTAATTACTAATTACGCTAAAGGATTAGGAATTGGGAAGGTTGAATTAGAGGAAGTGAACCCGCATTTGCGTGGAGGGAGAGTGGAAAACCATTAGGAAANATGAAAAAATCACCCCCAGTTCACCCGACCGAGATTCGAACCTTGATCTCCCCGTCCTCAGCAGTCGAGCTCAACACGACAAGCGCGTTATCCATCTACGCCACCGAGGCGGGTTACTATAAGTAACAACATTTAGTTAATATATTTTGAAATTGTTACTTTAGCATCGAAACCACGTGTTAAAATGTATTACTAATGTATTAAACTACCACTGAAATAATTTTACTTTATTATAACTACACGTATATTAAATTATTAACGTACCGTTAGTAATTATTTTTATGTTTTTATTCTTTAAACTGAAAGCGTTGTCTAAATTGTATATCACCTAAGAATTTAATTTATTCTCGTATCAAGATTATGATAGTGTTTTATTATTATTTTTCACCGGGCCCTGGTACCTGTTTGGGCTATACGCATTAATAATAACATATCTAGTTGTACGAGGGTGAATAGTTACATTGATAAAATTTGCACGGCTCTCTGCACGGGATTGTTACAGCTTTTAACTCGTTATACTAGAATTCAATCCTTTACCCAGGCAAATGTTGATGCAATCCCGAAAAGCTAACCCGCATATTAATTCAATCTCAAATTCTTTTTGCCCCTTTTGGCGCTGTAGCAGGTTTACATGTTAAAATAAATGGTACGACTCGATTGTCATCTTCTATTTTATTATGGTTTGTTACAAAATGTAAAAAAAAATGTTATAAATAAACTAACCTTAATTTGAAGACTATAATTAAAATCAAATAAACACTACTATATATATATATATATATATATATACAACCTTAAAACTTATAAATATCAAATTTAGAACAAAAGCCATCAAACTGTTTCGGCTCTAACCCCAGGAAGACAAACAGACAGACATGAGGACATGTAATACACCACATACAACGTCAATATGTGATATGTTCTCGAGGTATAAAATGTTCATGTCTAAAATATTTTCTCTAAATGAGGAAGATACAGCTAGAATAAATTTGCGCGCAAGGCCTGAGGCACTCACTACTCTTGTAGAAAATTAGACTGCTTATGAATAGATCGAGGTTCGAATCTAGGTCCGGTGTATTGAGTTTAAAAAATATATTTTTCCACTATAATAATAATAATAATAATAATAATAATAATTTTTAGCACCGCGTCTTACTACCCGTTCGGTTTATACGCTTTTAAGTACTAATTACTCTAATGGATTAGGACTTGGGAAGATTAAATCAGAGGAAGTGACCCCGCATTTGCGTGGAGGGAGAGTGGAAAACTATTTATGAAAAAATCACCCCCAGTTCACACGACCGAGATTCGAACCTCGATCTCCCCGTCCTCAGCAGTCGAGCTCAACACGACAAGTGCGTTAGCCAACTACGCCACCGAGGCGGGTTTTCCCACTATACTTCCACGCAAATGTGGGTACGCTTCCTCTAAATATAACCCTCCTAATCCCTAAAACCATTGGCGTAATTAGCACTATACATGTCATAAGCGTATAACCTGAAAGGTTAAAAAAACTTTTGAAAATATCAAAATAATAGCCACCCCAAGTATGTGCGTCTGGGATTCTAATCCTGACCTACCCGTCACCAACAAACTATAATATATGATCGTGACAGTCAGTATCCATCAATGTACGTAAGATTGTATTAAAATAATTAATGTTGATTGATGTCCTACTTTTATTGATTTCTTAGAACACTTAAGGATAATAAATTTCTCCACCCCATATTTGCTTTGGTGCTAAATTACCCCTGCAAGCATGGTAAATGGCGTACAATTTAAAAACAAATTCTCCTCCAAAATATATATAACTTGTAATAGTTCTAGCAATGTTCATAGCACGAGTGTATGTTAGGTTGCATCTAAAGGCTATGAGGGGCAAAACTTGTAGCTAACTAACCTTAATCTCTATTGCCAATTTGGTCAATAGGTATATACTGTATGTTGTTTTAATTGGTGCTGTTAATGTGTACTTTCTAAACACACAGAGTTCATCACCACTATACTTCCAATCTAGTTTAATGTATGACAATACACCCAATAGCCAACTACACACCCAGATCTATGTTAAAATATTTACTAGTAAGATAACCTTACGAACCCATTTTAAATAGAAAATAAAATATATCCAGCGTCCCTTATAAAAATGATCAAAAACCTTAGTCATTTAGTTATAGAAACGGATGTTGGCTATTTATTAAATTTTGTTATTTGCACAAATTAAACCATGTAGCTTCCGTTTACCCTAAAAGATAGCAGTCGCCTTGCTGGTTTCCACTAGGACGTAGCTCAGGTATCGGAAATTCGTCGATCTCGAGGCAATTTTTTCAGTACTTTGCGTATGAAAACTAAATTGTCATTAAAATTCTATCTTTGAGTCTTTTAAACTCGCAAATATATCAAGTACTTTCAAATAATATTTAAGTGTGACCAAAACTTCCTTGATTAACCATAATCGCTATACAGTAGTTATAAGAAAATTAAATGGTTTAATAATATGAAAAAAAAAGTTTAGGTGGTATAATAGTCCAAATCGCTACTCTTGCAATAGGATATACTGCTGCCGACAAGGAGAGTAGGGTTCGTATCCCGGTCAAGTGTACTGGTTATTTTCCTTAAGGTAATTCGACAACAAAATATTTATTGCACAATTTTAACATGTGTATAATTATAAGGTATAAATAGTAATTCACTGATTTCAAATTATTACAATTATTATTATTATTAGCACCGCGTCTTACTACCCGTTCGGGTTATACGCACTTACGCTAATGTGTAATGGTAGGGTGGTTGTGAGATAAAATGAAAGACCTACAGTTTAACGTGGAATCCGAACCATGGTGGAGGCCTGGCTTTCCTCACATTCACAAGATGTCTTGTCAGAGGTGAAGGAAGGGTTTGGTAATCAGATAAATCTTTGCTGGGACCGAGGATTGAACCCCGGCCGCCAGCATAAAAGTCTGACACCTTACCCCTAGACCGCCAGGTCACCAAAATTATTACAATTCTTGAGTTAAAAGGGGCGAAACTTGTTATTTTATGCTTTTCATGGATCATTGTTACGGTAAATTAACTATTATAATGGATGGGGTTGAAATTTAGTATAACTAGTCTAAGGTGTACACAGCGAAAATTTTAGAGTATGTCAACGATTTTTTAAATGTATAAACAGCTTAAAAGTGGTAAAATTACGTTACTTTTAATCATATAGGCTACCTAAATAAATACTGTTCTTTGTATACGACGATAATTTGATTTTATATTATTTCGAAGTACACATGTCGTTATTTAAAAATTTTTTTTTAAAAACCTAACCCCACTCGCTAATTTTATTAATGTGTCTGAATTTATCATTACAAATGTATATTTAATGAAATAACTGGTTTTTACTGTATTGATTGCAGAGACAACACCAATTATCAGACCATAATATACCAGGCCAAGGCAGAGTTTCAAATATTCCCAACTAATGTCACACTCAGGCAGAATGGACGTTGGCTTCCTTACCTGGTCGTTGTTGATAGAATGGGCTGCTATATTTTCCAATATAACCCCCCCCCCCCAACCCCC
>CABFVX010004773.1:35504-60102 GCA_902151425.1 Timema shepardi
CCCCCCCCCCCAACCCCCTTATCTCCACCTTTGTTAAATTCCACGCCAAGATGTTATGGACTCAAAAAATCTTAATAATTAAAATTGCTAGATTACTATAATGGTTTTTCCATTTTATCTCCATGAAAATTTGGGTTCATTTCCCCTAAAATCAACCTATTTCATCCCTAACAGATTCGTGTGATTAGTTCATATGAGTACAATCTGAACAGGTGCTGAGACGCTGTGACAAAATAAATAAATAATTAAAATGTGCATTTTTTTTTTTATAAAGCTACAAAAATATTTGAGGAAAAATTGAATTTAAAGGATAAAATACAAGATGTAGAGACAAAAAAAAGGCAAGAGAAAAATGGAGAAACGAGGGGTGATTGGGCCCGTTGATAATTTTGAAAGTCCATCGTGGTCCAAAAAGGTTTTCCGACTCCTGTTGTAGCTTATTTATTGACTTTCAGGGTAAACGAAGTGAACCTTATTGTTTTCTTATTCGTGGTGACCTGTCGGTCTAGGGGTAAGGTGTCAGACTTCTATGCTGCCGGTCGGGGTTCAATCCTCGGCCCCGGCAAAGATTTATTTGATTACCAAACCCTTCCTTCACCTCTGACAAGACATTTTGTGAATGTGAGGAATGCCAGGCCTCCACCGTGGTTCGGATTCCACGTTAAACTGTAGGTCCTCCATTTAATCTCACAATCACCCTACCATTGCACATTAGCGTAAGTGCGTATAACCAGAACGGTTAGTAAGACGCGGTGCTAATAATAATAATCTTATTCGTGAATCCAAATCCATTGCGATGATATTTTCGTCTTCTCGAGACACCGAAACTACGGTATGACAGCGAACGTGAGGCTGGGGCTGGTATTTTGAACCTCTCATTCTCGAGGTCGCAACAAAAAGTCACTAAACATTCCGCTGTGGTTTGCTTGTGAAAGCGCCGACAAAAGAGAGGGATAGAGTGGTGTTGAGGGGGAGGACTGATTGTTTTGCAGTGTTGAGAGGTCAGGTCAGGCCTTGGGTCTCTTCACTTCTCTGCGGGCTGTCGTTGTTCTTCGCTGTTGTTGTAGGTGGTTTGGCGCTGTCGA
Organism: Timema shepardi; assembly: GCA_902151425.1. Taxonomy (NCBI): domain Eukaryota; kingdom Metazoa; phylum Arthropoda; class Insecta; order Phasmatodea; family Timematidae; genus Timema; species Timema shepardi. Next base: position 36,590 of record CABFVX010004773.1, read on the forward strand.
ATGTTCTGCTGCTGTGCTATTGCGCGTTGGCCCTGTGGGTTTTCTTACGCCGTGGGACAGTTTCATAGTCGGGCTTAGTACGCCTCAAGTGCGGCTCTATACTAGATACAGGAAGAAACCTACCTATAGCGCCGCATTTGAGGCGTAGTAAGCCCGACTATGAAACTGTCCCTGTGTGTTTTCAGTCTTAGTTTTTTTTTGCCATTGGGCGAATCTTGAATACATTATTATTATTATTATTATTATTATTATTATTATTATTATTAACACCGCGTCTTACTACCCTTTCAGGTTATACGCACTTACGCTAATGTGTAATGGTAGGATGATTGTGAGATGAAATGAAGGACCTACAGTTTAACGCGGAATCCGAACCACGGTGGAGACCTGGCATTCCTCACATTCACAAGATGTCTTGTCAGAGGTGAAGGAAGGGTTTGGTAATAATATAAATCTTTGCCGGGACCGAGGATTGAACCCCGGCCGCCAGCACAGAAGTCACCTTACCCCTAGACCGCCAGGTCACCGACAATACTAATAAAAATAAACGAAGATAAGCCAACATTGATTCAAGGGTGTCTGCGTTCCCACCGTTGTGAGTTGTGAACCACACCCAGTTCACCCGACCGAGATTCGAACCTTGATCTCCCCGTCCTCAACAGTCAAGCTCAACACGAAACTAACGCATTAGACAGCCATGCCACTGAGGTGGTTTGGAGAGCAGTTGATTTCTCACATAGCATTGTAACTTTTTTATGGTAGTTTAGTGAAGACTAATTTTTGTAAATTTTGAATATTTTTGAAAATACCAGTATTGATTTGGTTCAAAATAGTTTTTAGGGAACTATTTTATATAGTAATGAATAATGTGGCTTTATTTTTCTCAAATAAATTAGTTTAAGTGTGTATAGTTAGTTTACTTACAAAAAATTATAGAAAATATTAAATTTTCCGAGATTGGTCTTAAAGATTAAGCTCATGTATAATGTGTAACTGGAAATAGTTTTTCATGATAAGTAAGAAAACGATTTTATTTTGTACAAATAATATTAAGGTGCTTTTACAAATAATTTATTTTTGAAAATTTGAAACTTGCTATAAATATTTAATAATTTGTTTTAAGGTTTATAAATATAGAGATTTTTATTGTGATTACAAGATGTGTTTCTTTTTTATGAGTAAAACTTTTTAAGAGAAGTTTCTAAAAACCTATTTTTGAACATTTTTTTGAAGCTATAATATGGGACTTCATACAATATGAGAAAGTTGGTGCGATTGTGTCGTACCATTTTTTTATTCTTACTTAAATTATAGATATTTTTAAGATTCAAGGATTAATGATTCGTCTCGAGAATGAGGTTGAGGGACAAAATCTTCTTTTTGAGACAAGTGTACGGTCATTACAACAAAAAATGACGCCAGAGTGGCGTGGATGGAGGTTTAGTGGTACGTTAGTAAAAGTACATTAAAGGTCAGTTTCATGGTCAGACTTAGCACGCCTCAAGTGCGGTGATGTACTAAATACATGATGACACCTACCCAAACCAGAATGGAAAGGGCCGGGTTCATATGCGAAATTATTATTATTATTATTATTATTATTATTATTATTATTAGCACCGCGTCTTACTACCCGTTCGGGTTATACGCACTTACGCTCATGTGTAATGATAGGGGGATTGTGAGATGAAATGGAGGACCTACAGTTTAACGTGGAATCCGAACCACGGTGGAGGCCTGGCATTCCCCACATTCACAAGATGTCTTGTCAGAGGTGAAGGAAGGGTTTGGTAATCAGATAAATCTGTGCCGGCACCGAGGATTGAACCCCGGCCGCCAGCAAAGAAGTCTGACACCGTACCCCTAGACCGCCAGGTCACCCACAAGTGAAGAATTGACAGTTTACATGTTGAGGCTCTTCTCGTGTGAAGGTCGCGCTAGAACTGAAGGTTAAAGGGGTTAATGCAGGTGTTCTGTGAGATGCTGACTACCTCCACACGTAATAATGGTGATGAGAGAAAGCGATGTATGTGGGAACGCTTTAGTCGCCGTTTTCACCCTAATACCCGCCCTCTGCCCCCCCGGGGCCATGCTACCGCGCTACTCTGGGACATTGCAACGACGTCAATTTAAAAACATGATTTACCTCTGCATATTCATTTCGTTAAGGTTAGTTTACCATAGTCAGGGTGCGATTAGATATATTCATGAAAACGTTCGCTTCGCGCATTCTAGACGGAGGCTCCCATGCTGTTTTGTTGTTTGTTTCGTCAAATATACACGCCCTTTAGTTTTCCAGTAACATTTCCCCCTGTCCGGTGTAGTTGAGTGCTTCCAACACCCTCCTGGTCAGAGACGCTCGTACTATCCGTGCTTAAAAGGCAGGGGTGTACAGAATTGTCCTCAAACTAACGTTTCTTATCCAATCCTCAATTAAAGGGGTGTACAGAATTGTTCTCAAACTAACGTTTCTTATCCAATCCTCAATTAAAGGGGTGTACAGAATTGTACTCAAACTAGAGTTTCTGATCCATTCCTAAATGGCAGGGATACAGTGCACAATTGTCCTCAGACTAGCGTTTCCTGTTTATTCCTCAACGGAAGGGGTGTACAATATGTACATAATTTGTGGCGTTCATGTTTGATTAATATTATATTAGGACTTTTTTTGTTTTGTATAAGATAGTAATGTAGTAATGTATAATACTATATTGACCAAGTTGTGTTAAGTGAATGCATGGTTGGAAGGGATGCTTCTTACTGCATTGTCAATTGTAATATTAATTTGTAAATGTTTTTATTGAAAAGAAGTATTTCATACAAACATACATGGTGGTCCATTACACTAGTTAAGGATCATCTTAGTAATGTCACACGAGGAGACCGGAAGTCACCGCGGGGATTAATAAAATATAGGTCATTTAACATAACACTTTGCTGCCACAAACCAAAGAGCGCCGTGATCAATGGATAGTTATAATAATAATAATAATACTTAGCACCGCGTCTTACTACCCGTTCGGGTTATACGCTTTAAGTACTAATTACTCTAATGGAATAGGAGTTAGGAAGGTTGAATTAGAGGAAGTGAACCCGCATTTGCGTGGAGGGAGAGTGGAAAACCATTTAGGAAAAACTACCCCCAGTTCACCCGACCGAGATTCGAACCTCGACCTCCCTGTCCTCAGCAGTAGGGCTCAACACGACTAGCGCGTTAGCCAACTATGCCACCGAGGCGGGTAATGGATAGTTAATAGGTTCAACTGTCTCGCCTTATCACCTACCATTGATTACACTATTCTACGTCTATTCTCTACTCATCAGTTCAACTTTAGTTTTCTTACGCGCCTAGACTCGCTTGTCATTGTGTGTTGGCCTCCGTTTGGATTCAAATCGAGGACGAGAAGTAATAATTATCTTTAGTAGCTTTATATCCTCACCGCCGTAATCATATAGCCTAGGCCCATATCAAAAGTTTGTGTATTATTTATCAAATCGTGTATTTATAAGAAGTTGATTTCTATACCTCACCACATTATTTTTAAAAAAAAATTTATTGTCGCCGCGTATTACTAACTCTTCAGGTTATATGCATTAACGTGGAAGGAGAGAAACCATTTAGGACAAACCACCTTCAGTAGATCCGATCGAGATTCGAACCCCAATCGCTCCATAGCCCGAAATCGGTGCTAGAAAAAATAATATTTTGAATTATATAAAAATTACGTTGTCAGATATTTATACATTAAGTCACGTGATCTACAGTTATCACTTTTCATAGATATCATCAATTCATAATAAATATTACTAAAAATAGAGTAAAAGCTATCAACATTGACCGAAAAATAAAGTTACTATTTTCTAAAAGCTTCTCTCCTTCCAGAACCATACTATATTTATATTATGTCCTGGTATTGTAACCCTGTAGCATTGGTGGTCTCTCTGAGACGTTCCGAATGAATTTTAGATGCTCTTTCTTTTCTTTTTTTGCGCTGCACGTGACTTTTTATTGGTCGTTAAAATATGTCAAGAGAACCTTTTCCTCGTACTCACCCCTCTCTATTACCTCCCCTATTTCATTGTTGACCTACTTTATACTTTTATACGATTAGCTTCGAGCATTGCAGGGTATGGCATAATAGAAGAAGTAAGGGTTAAAAAGGGAGCCAAAAAACTTCCCCGCCTCCCTCCCCCCGAGCAGTCTTATGAGCAAAGAAGTAATTCCTTGCTAAAATTAAGAGGCAGGGTGAGTAGTTGCTAGTTAACAAACATTGTAGCTAGGACGGCCCACTACATTGTAATAATAATAATAATAATATTTAGCACCGCGTCTTACTATCCGTTCACCCGCCTCGGTGGCGTAGTCGGCTAACGCGCTTGTCTTGTTGAGCTCGACTGCTGAGGACGGGAAAATCAAGGTTCGAATCTCGGTCGGGTGAACTGAGGGTGGTTTATCCTAAATGGTTTTCCAATCTCCCTCCACGCAAATGCGGGTTCACTTCCTCTAATTCAACCTTCCCAATTCATAATCCATTATAGTAATTAGTACTTAAAGCGTATAACCCGAACGGGTAGTAAGACGCGGTGCTAAATATTATTGTTATTACTACCCGTTTGGGTTATACGCTTTAAGTACTAATTACTCTAATGGATTAGGAATTGGGAAGGTTGAATTAGAGGAAGTGAACCCGCATTTGCGTGGAGGGAGAATGGAAAACCATTTAGGAAAAACCACCCCCAGTTCACCCGACCGAGATTCGAACCTCGATCTCCCCGTCCTCAACGGTCGAGCTCAACACGACAAGCGCGTTAGCCAACTACGCCACCGAGGCTGGTTACTGCTTTGTAGATTGGGCTCTTTGTCTACCTGCATTTGTTATATGTTCATGTAAAGCAGGGGTTATTAATGACTAATGGTTTGAATGTAAATAATAGTTTAGAGAAAATACACCCGCATTAGCATGAATAGAAGATGGGAAAAACTACCCTTGGAGAACTAAACTGCCCTCTCCCCGTTATCAACCCTCATGTTCTCCCGGAGTAAAATGGAATCTTTAAAAATGGGTTAGAAATTAATTGAAAAAAAAATTGCCGATACTTGTTTATGTTTCCAAGGGGGTATCTAATATTTCCCCAAACTGGTCGAACATTGAATTGATTCACTTCCAGGGAGCCAGACTGATGCTCACAGCTTTGGTCTAGGAGATTGGGATTCATTTAGAATCCCAACTGGTGCATAGAGGGTGGCTTCACATATAGTTAATCTCATCATGATCTTGCTGGATAAATATTAGTGTATTTCCTTAAAATTCCACTACCTCGTTCCTTGTGCTCAAATTAGTGTCGGGTGCTGATAGCCTGAACGGACAGTAAGACCCGTAGCACTAACAAACTAAATTCTGCAGGCAGCACATGTAGTTTTATTATGAAAGAAAGGAAATTCTTTGACAGTTGTAAAAGTTACTAAAACAATGTTTATATATTGATACGTCAATTCATGAGATCTGTTACTCTCATTTTTCATAAATAATATTATTATCAACTATATAATACTAATATTATAATAAAATGCTATCGATGTTGACCCCCCTTTCCTCCAAAAAAAGTTTCTGTTTTATAAAAGGCCCTTTCTACCATAATCCTACTATGCTAACCTCGTCTCAACAAATACGACGGTACCAGAAACCTTTGCACAATCGGTAATTTTTTTTTGTATTTATTTCAAGGTCCCAGATTCGACTCCTGAAATGTTTTAAAAAAAATCTGTGAGGTCGGGGCTTCCCCTTTCACAGTGAGAAAGTAATTAAAGAACAGGGGACTGTTTTTTTTATATCCTAGAATTAAGCTATTTTGTAAATTGTGTGTTCGATGGTTAAGAAACTAATCAAAATCAAAACATGGTTATGTTAAACATCATGCTTTGTTGGGAAAAAATAAGCATTCGAATTTAATATATATTACTTCGGACGCAAAAACCAATCTTTGTCATAAATCGAAGCGAAATATATTTACTGTGGTGTCTATTTATGTTGTGGTGACTGAATGAAACATTATACCACGCGGTTAAACAAGGACGTCACAAAAAGCATGTTTGTGTATATTTCCTCTTCAATCTAGTGACAAGTCGACTGTAACTTTCTTCTAACAGTTTTGTGCGTTGTGTAATAGTTCGGTGTTCTTTGTTGGTTTTTTGTGAATACATGTTTATTCTGTTAAAAAAAGATACCTACTTTCCTTTGTGTTGTGTGCGATGCTTGACGATATATCAAATCGACTGGCAGAAAACCTCATTCGATTGATCTTTGAGAAGTCGCTTTACTGACCCAAAGCGTTCTTGTGCTTGAATGTTTTTTGTGTTTTTTTTAGAAAATTGTGTCTCGTTAACAAGCTGAAAAGCTTTTCAGATGAAAGAAACTCAGCTTGCTTTGTAGAGTCCAATTTTCTTATAAAGGTCCTTTAAGATTATTATTATTATTAGCACCGCGTCTTACTACCCGTTCGGGTTATACGCACTTACGCTAATGTGTAATGGTAGGGTGATTGTGAGATGAAATGGAGGACCTACAGTTTAACGTGGAATCCGAACCACGGTGGAGACCTGGTATTCCTCACATTCACAAGATATCTTGTCAGAGGTGAAGGAAGGGTTTGGTAATCAGATAAATCTGTGCCGGGACCGAGGATTGAACCCCGGCCGCCAGCACAGAAGTCTGACACCTTACCCCTAGACCGCCAGGTCACCAATATACATGTTGTTTTATCGTTATTTAAAGTATTTTTTTTATCACCGCGTCTTACTACCTGTTCAGGTTATACGCATTATGATAATTACTCTAATGTTGTAGGGATTAGAACGGCAGCATTTCAGAGGTAAAGCTACCAGCATTTGTGTGAAAGGAGAGTAGGAAATCATTTTGGAAACCCACCATCAGTAGACACAACTGGTATTCCAACCCCGAACTCCCCGTCCTTAGCAGGCCGGTCTAACACGAGCTTGATGCCTCAAACGATTCTACCACTGAAGCGCATGTTTTTCAACGTTTGATCAGTTCCCACAGAATTGGGTCTCACATGCTAAGGTACCAAATATGTTTGATACATAGATGAATATGTAACTGCTTTCTAGTAACGTTCCAACAGACAGAAGGGGAATGCCAGGCCTCCACCGTGGTTCGGATTACACGTTAAACTGTAGGTCCTCCATTTCATCTCACAATCACTCTACCATTACAACATGAGCGTAAGTGCGTATAACCCGAACGGGTAGTAAGACGCGGTGCTAATAATAACAACAATAATAATAATAATTTAACTATTTTTCCAAGATGAGTCTTTCGAGATGTTTACATTCTCTATTGAGCCTGTGTTCGTCAAGTTTTGTTAAGCATAAACCATCGTGACACTTTAATTATACTATTATTATTAGTTTAGCGAGTCACGTTTTACGGCCTGTTCCTGTGACACTTTAATAACATTTCATTCGCACATTCCACAAAGCTATAAAGTTAATTAATTACCGCGTATTTCATAAATCTACCTATCGCACGCGTCGCGACCAGTTTGTTGACCCGGGGTCGAGATGTAGGAGGTGGGTTCTGTGGCTGATGATTGGCCCCAAGGTCAACTCATAGCGATTGTTGAGGCTGTATTGATCGGTGTTCATTACTTCTAGTTTTGACGCGTATTCATCGGGTAGGAGGCGTGTCATCTCTTGCACAGGAATAAAATATAATGGTGAGGAATTTGGCGTTGTGTCTCTTCTCATTTTAAGCCAGTTTGTAAGTTTTTTGTGTGTATCGTATCTTATTATTATTATTTTTATTATTATTTAGCACCGCGTCTTACTACCCGTTCGGGTTATACGCTTTAAGTACTAATTACGCTAATGGATTAGGAATTAGGAAGGTTTAATTAGAGGAAGTGAACCCGCATTTGCGTGGAGGGAGAGTGGAAAACCATTTAGGAAAAGCCACCCCCAGTTCACCCGACCAAGATTCGAACCTCGATCTCCCCGTCCTCAGCAGTAGAGCTCAACACGGCTAGCGCGTTAGCCAACTACGCCACCGAGGCGGGTCGTATCTTATTACCGATCCGGAATATCTTCATTTTTTTCAATACGTCCTAGTAATCTTTAATTACGTTAGTAGAATAGGAATGAGAAAGGTGGAATTTTAGAGGAACTATACCCGAATTTTCCTGGAGGTGGAGTGTAAAACCATTTAGGAAAATAACACCCTCAGTACACCTGACTGAGGTTAGTACCCCAATCACCCCGTTATCAGCAGTCCAATCTATTGCGAGAGTGGCGCCTTGGACTATTCAATCAATAAAGCGGGCTATCTTGATGAGTGTATAAGAGAAAATCTTAATCTTAAAAAAAAAAATCGCTTGAATACGAATACATACAGCAAAAACTCTTTCATTTCAGGAATAGCTTATAAATGGTGACAAATTGGCAATAAATACAATAATTCCCTCGTTAACGCAACTGCTATCATCGGCATAAACAAAGAGACAGGAGGGCTAAGGAGGAGATCTTCTAGGAAATGCACACACATAACATAAGTATGTATTTATTCTTTATCATGTCTTGATTATTTGTTTACTAACTAATAGGGTGAAATTCAATTTTTTTTAGAGCTAAATAGTCACATAAAATATGTGAAGATTGCTTACATAGTATTCGTATTGGAAGAGAAAATAATATGACCAGGGGACGGTAGCCCAAAATGATCCTAAAATACATGGTTATAACACCTACACGAATTTATATTTTAGTCTATTTTTTACAAAAGAAAAACCATTACTAAATAATAGTTTTGCCCTAGTGAACCCTCCTTGACAAGATTAAGGGGAATACAGGAGGTCCAAATATAACAAAAATATAATGGGGTAAAAAGGGGCAATAGGAGCAAGTGCTTGGACTTCTTTGCTTTTATTGTCTGTGGACAAACATTCAAGACACAGACCCCGCACCTCCCACCCTTTGCGGAGTTCAATAAGAGAACGGTCTATCTCCAGAGATAGTTAAAAGAACTAGGAATTAATCTCTAAAAAAGGTACACCAGAATAAAAGACTCAATCAATAACACACATAGAATAAAATACCTAGGATATGGTGGATTAAAGTTATGAATAAGAATAGGAAATGTTTTCAAGCTAGTATTTATTTAACAGGCAATCAATCTTTTGAGAAATATATATATTTAATATAATATTACAAAATTTATATTTACGAAATATTTGATACATCATTAGCGTATGCAAGCAATATATATATATATATATATATATATATATATATTTATATATTTATATATAGGGAAAACCTGCATGGTTTATATTATTAAATAAATTTTAATCTATTAGTAAGATCGCCATTATCATAAATTAATCCAATACAGTAAAATGGCATTGATCACTTAACAAACAATATCAAGAATATTAGTTACGAGTTCATGTGTTACAAGAAAAAAATAGATCATCAAATAAGTTATCCTTAGTTGGATAATTATAAAAAGCATTTCTTCTAAATATTTAGAATATAACCCTATACAACAATTTAACCAGCCACACAATATTTATTCGGAATTCTACCCAAATATCTACTTTCCCTTTTGTTTTTTCTTTTATTAACAATTATACCATTTTGTCATAACAACCATAAATTGTAAAAGCTAACGTTGAGACGTCATGGATAAAAGAAATATCATTTAATTTTAGAAGCTTTACTGAACCCATAAACATATTTAAATTTATTATCAAGAGACCGAATAATACAAGATTCATGAGATTCAAAATCGACTCTTTTGTCAATGGTAACATATCGTAAACATCCTAAAGTTTATAGTTGATAGTTCTTTATTATCGAAGAACAAAAAATAAGATCGATCATCGATATAAATGTCCCGATCGTGCAACTAATCGACTTAGAAGTGAAGTCGAGCGTATTTTCAATTATTATAAATTTAAGATTAAAATTACCGAAAAATAATTTCGAATAAGAAATTTTACATGACATAAATAAGAAATATTAATGAAGCCGAAAGGAAATTTTGACCTTATATCTTATATTACTCGAAGGGTGACCTAGTGGTCTAGGGGTAAGGTGTCAGACTTCTGTGCTGACGGCCGAGGTTCAATCCTCGGTCCCGGCACAGATGTATCTGATTTCCAAACCCTTCCTTCACCTCTGACAAGATATGTATTAATCACGACTTGTGAATGTGAGAAATGCCAGGCCTCCACCGTGGTTCGGATTCCACGTTAAACTGTAGGTCCTCCATTTCATCTCACAATCACCCTACCATTACATATTAGCGTAAGTGCGTATAACCCGAACGGGTAGTAAGACGCGGTGCTAATAATAATAATAATAATAATAATAATAATATATTACTCGAAGCTAGAGCTTCTCCTGCTCCCGATCTGATCACGCCCAAGAGTGACGTCTGAACGCTCAGACGCCACTATATATTCAACGCAACCCAGAAAAGGAACGACGGGAAAAAGGGGTGGGGACATACATGGAATATTCGGGAACCACACACGTACACGAGAATATACATCGAGAATGTTCTTTTCAGTCCTAAGATCTTCCTAAACTAGGGGTGAGTAGAACATCTTCACAACAAAAGATCTTTGTCACTAAGATCTTTGGCACAGACCGATTGCACATTCGGGGTTCAGTATTACATCCAACGCTCGGCTGAGTAGGTATGTTTTGATAGCAACTCGCGTTAGTGTTCCTTGTTGACATCAGCTGCAGTATGATGGGGTAAGTTTATTTTATTTTATTTGTACACTCATGTCACTAAATGCTACACTACTTGCTCACAGGTGCAAAACAACATAATTTTATATTTAAATTACACAGGTAACATATTTGTTGTGGGAAAATGAGAAATAATTACTTCAATTATACAAATTTCAATTTTTATAATTTATTTTATCTTGTTGGACTTTAACAACACACCCCCCCTTCCCCTTTTTTTTAATGCAAATAATGCATGTGTGATCAGTAATCAGTGTCATTATCCTCGACTCACGAGTATTCGTCATGCGGCCACCGCCGACAATCAACTCATTGGATCCATCTATCTCCTTCAAGGGAAATTGAAAAGGTTTCCGAATAATTTATACGTTCACTTTCTTCGTCTTCTTCTACGTCACTTTGGTAAACCAGTAGTTGATGAACGCCACTTTCTTTTTTCTTGAACCTTTTCGATATTATTTGTGCTAAGAACTTATTTAAGAGATACATTTAAAACATAATTTCTACCGCGTTTATATATGTGAAGTAAATAAATTCATGACGAAAACAAAAAAGTGGGCAAAAATGGTATGCAAATAAATTATTTTATCCAAAATGCCAGTTTACATTTAAACTTGGCCTACTTATGTGTCAGCCAAACTTAAATGTTCAATCCACACCGTAAATTACAGTATAGTAAGTTACATGTCTAAACACCTCATGCTTGAGATTTGTTTCTTTCAAATTCTCAAGATTTTTAGAAAGTGTTATTTTAAGGTACTTACAATAATATTTTTTTTATTCAATAGGTTGCATCACCTAACTATCAACTCTGTGATACAGTCGGCTCTAAATTACAAATTTACACGGACACCATTGCACTTGGATCATTTCTGGTTAAACCTTAACGGAGATAAAGAGTTGATAGAAGTTCCTCATAAAGAACATTGTTGACATATTAAATTATATCAGGATAAAAACTGTATTGAAAAAACCGTTTTTGATCATTTTAGACTGGTTTAAAAGCGAAGAATTATGCACAAATTTTTATTCGGTCCTAATAGGGACATACTATAGTTATTAACAAGAAACTTTATTGCTTTGTCCCCCACCGTCACCGCGGGAAATTTCGAGTAATAATTTACTTCCATATCTCGCGCGAGCTTGGAGTTGAGTTGGGTATGGTACGATGCCACCATCTTGCAGGCTCCTCACACAATGATAATCTTAACTCCTAAAGCAGCTTCTTGATCGCACAGGTAGTATTGAAATACTTGCAAAAAATTGTTTATTCCGCGGGAATAATAATTGTAGGCTTTATTGCCCTACCCATTATGTAAATATGTGAGCTACATTTTTTATGAAAAGCACGCTTAAAAAAATTTATTTTGACTACACCATCACTATTTAAATTAGTGTATGATAAGAGTTTAAGGAATTGTCCAAATAGCTGCACTCAAATAATGACTCTGATAATTTTTTTTGATCCCACGATGGCCCTGATAACATATTTAACTCTCGATACGACTATTTTACTCCCAAGGTTTTAATATGTTTAAAATGACGGAATCTTTGCTGACGTAGTTAATAAACTACAGGTGACCTGGCGGTCTAGGGGTAAGGTGTCAGACTTCTGTGCTGACGGCCGAGGTTCAATCCTCGGCCCCGGCACAGATTTATCTGATTACCAAACCCTTCCTTCACCTCTGACAAGACATCTTGTGAATGTGAAGACATCTTGTGAATGTGAGGAATGCCAGGTCTCCACCGTGGTTCGGATTCCACGTTAAACTGTAGGTCTTCCATTTCATCTCACAACTATCCTACCATTACATATTAGCGTAAGTGCGTATAACCCGAACGGGTAGTAAGACGCGGTGCTAGTAATAATAATAATTATTATTATTTATGCCGTAAATGTCTGCATACAAAAAGAGAATTGGGGTTACACCTTTTTCTATTATTTATTTAGAACTCCGTTGAGATTGGTGGACTGGAAGGAAACACGTCGCGAGCTGTAGGTTTGGCCATTCTAGTTTTAGACGTTACTCTTGCGAAATCTAAATGATTGATGGTGGAGGGCTTAGGGTTCGAATTCCATCCGGATCAACTAAGATGGTGTTTTCTAAATGGTGTTCCACCGCCCAGAGCGAGAAAGAAACCTGACTGGAAAAGAAATCACACTTCCGTGGCCTCCTAAGAACCTAGTCCACCAAACTCTCCATGCGCCTAACCGTGGTGGTGGTCACACCCGAAGGCGTTCTATTTAGCTCCTTGTTTGACGACTATAAGCCAGGTGTACCCCTGGTTACGTCATCGCCTTGCACGTATCGTGTGTTACGGACCTTTCGTACGCCCCCACGGCTCCGCTTCTACCGTGATGATGTTTCACTGATTTTATCATTATCCCCCCCCCCCTCTTGCACCTTACACCTTCTACCAATACAACCAAGCCCGAACAAGGTAACCTAGCGTGACACGGATGGTGTGCCCGACCTGGGAGGAAAAGGTTTCCATCTAAACCGGCTACTCAATGAATCTTCCCCGATATGATTCCGCACTCTCTCTTCTGTGAGTCGGTGAGAAAAGTTGTTATCGTCATTATCATTACTAATAATAATAATAATAATAATAATAATAATAATTAGCACCGCGTCTTACTACCCCTTCGGGTTATCCGCTTTAAGTACTAATTACTCTAATGAATTGGGAATTGGGAAGGTTGAATTAGAGGAAGTGAACCCGCATTTGCGTGGAGGGAGAGTGTAAAACCATTTAGGAAAAACCAACCTCAGTTCACCCGACCGAGATTCGAACCTCGATCTCCCCGTCCTTAGCAGTCGAGCTCAACACGACAAGCGCGTTAGCCAACTACGCCACCGAGGCGGGTTTTTCCTAAATTAATAATAACAATAAGTATTATTAAATACCTCAAATAATAAAAATAGTTATTATTATTTGGTGTATTTAACGTGCACTTTTTGAATCGACTGATTATACCCACACACAACTTAAAGCAAAATTAATTCTAGAAAAGACAAAACACTCAGTCCCCCACCATCGGTTCATACCTGCGAAAGGGAAAACCCTGATTTATCTAATTATACAGTTGTCGACCATGCCATGAATCGAACCCGGGATGCCGACGAGTTACATGATGAGCCTCTTATGTTGAGGTTGTTTGCAAGTTACGCCTGTGTATATAGGCGACACTGTCACCTCTCCGTTTCTGTTGAACCAAGTATGTGTGTAGCGTCTCCAGCGCCAATCTCGTCCAGTTTGGATCACTGGTTACAGAGAGTTTGGATCCCGCTCGGATGTAATGAACTGTTTTATTTACCTAAATAGTTCCCGACTCTTTTTAAATGTTAATGAGAGTAAACTTACTCTAATTCTACCTTCCAAATTCATACCCGATTAGTGTAAATATGCGGATAGCACGAATTAACAGAAAGAAGTGATAAAAAACACACCTAACACTAACCTATCACTAGAATCAACAGGTAGAGAATAAACGTTACAGAACACAGCCACAAAAGTAAAAAAAAAGAGAGAGAGAGAATCAGAAACGGATAAGAATGCCTACTGAAATTAATGTGATGAAAGCTTACAGCTTCCTCGGTAGTATAGTGGTGAGTATCCCCGCCTGTCACGCGGGAGACCGGGGTTCGATTCCCCGGCGGGGAGTATATTTATTTGTCGGTGACCTGGCGGTCTAGGGGTAAGGTGTCAGACTTCTGTGCTGGTGGCCGGGGTTCAATCCTCGGTCCCCGGCACAGATTTATCTGATTACTAAACCCTTTCTTCACCTCTGACAAGACATCTTGTGAATGTGGAGAATGCCAGGCCTCCACCGTGGTTCGGATCCCACGTTAAACTGACTCACAATCACCCTACCACTACACATTAGCGTAAGTGCGTATAACCCGAACGGGTAGTAAGACGCGGTGATGATAATAATAATAATTTAAGTGAGCTTGTATTGAAAGTATCGACACCCGTAGTGGTGGCCGACCAGTCTAAAGGCGTTTGTCTCTCATCGCACTTGCTAGCCACCTGAAACAGAGGCAGGGGTTCTAATCCCAGTCAGTTATAGTGGTAAGTGAGGGATATCTACTTGATACTTTTCCATCCTCTCTTCGCGATAACGTGGATGCATATTCTCTAAACTACTCTTCAATTCCCTTCCCCTTAATTTAAGTCGTTAATAACATTTATGTTGTATGAACATATACATAAAGTGTTAATAGTAATGACCCGCCTCGGTGGCGTAGTTGGCTAACGCGCTTGTCGTGTTGAGCTCGACTGCTGAGGACGGGGAGGTCGAGGTTGGAATCTCGGTCGGGTGAACTTGGGGTGGTTTTTCCTAAATGGTTTTCCACTCTTCCTCCACGCAAATGTGGGTTCATTTCCTCTAACTCAACCTTCCCAATTCCTAATCCATTAGCGTAATTAGTACTTAAAGCGTATAACCCGAACGGGTAGTAAGAACGCGGTGCTAATTATTATTATTATATTAATAATTTAGGAAAACACTAAACCTTAGCAGCAGATAGACTAATGTTATATCTGGGTAGAAAATGCTAAATAGGATTGAACTAGAATACGTGAAACCTACAGGCGATACCCTGCCCACTCGGATATAGGTATGGTATCTAAGGGGTGTTAACGGGGTGAGATTTCCGCTTTTAAAATAGATTCAAGTAATTGGTTTCAGCAAAAATTGGCGAGTTAAATAAAGGGTCAAATAACTTTACCTATCAGTAAAATACGATGTATTTTTGTTTATATTTATGTGCTCCACGTTATACGACCGGTCAGGGCTAGAAGCATATTTATCAATAACGGAGTGGGTCTTAGGAGACTTATTTCAGCCGCATTAGCGTGGAAAGAAAATGTGGAAATGGTTATGTTAAATCACTTGTGAAAGTCAACCCCATTAAACCATCACGGTCAAGAGTAGAATATCGACTCTCTCGTTGCTGACAATCCTTTATGTTGCGAGCATGATTCCTTAGGTCGTGTGACCACTGGTATGAAACTATTAGCCTATTGTCTACGGTATAGCAAAAAATAAGGTTCTTAAAACTGTATTTACTATTGGTTATTTCCATTCTAATTTTGACAACTATGTCGGGCAATAATGTTGCCAATATATTGGACCGCAGCCATTGACCACGCAAACAATTCTTTCATATCTTCAAATCTGTTTTTTTATTGACGGTAGATACCTAGATCAGAGATGAACAACTGCAAAATAAACTAGGGTTAAACATAAGGACTTGTGCCTCTCTCGGGCCGCAGTTAACTAGTTGTGTCCTCACTAATCTATGATTTACACAGAAAGTTCGTTATTCTAAAACTGGAAACTCATGTTACCAAAGTGGCGGGGCAAAAAAAATTACACTTGTATTTACAATCTAAGTCCGTTTAATTAGTAATGGTTGGTGACCTGGTGGTCTAGGGGTAAGGTGTCAGACTTCTATGCTGGTGGCCGGGGTTCGATCCCCGGTCCCGGCAAAGATTTATCTGATTACCAAACCCTTCCTTCACCTCTGACAAGACATCTTGTGAATGTGGGGAATGCCAGGCCTCTACCGTGGTTCGGATTCCACGTTAAACTGTAGGTCCTCCATTTCATCTTACAATCACCCTACCATTACACATTAGCGTAAGTGCGTATAACCCGAACGGGTGCTAATAATAATAATAATAATAATAATAATATTTTCAGTCACGATATCGGCGCAGTTGTAGTAATGGTGTTTGGTGAAGCTGCAATTTAAATTTTTCCATTTGCGAGAAGAATGAATAAAAATGCACAAAAATAAACACTTCTTTCTCTGTGTTGTGTGTATTAGAAGGGGATGTTTCCACGCTCTAAGCGTAACTAAGTCGTGCGTGAACATTTAGATAAATAACTCCGCACCTCGGTATTTTAGAGGGAAAATATAATATGTTTTTTGTTTGTTTTTGTGACGTGGGTAAGGCATTAATAACGGATTTCTAAGAAAATTTCAAAAATAACAACACACCCATATAAAATTACAATTGCATGGTAATTGCTTAGTTTAAATATTTGTTGAGCTTTCCGCGTGAAGTTTTCTTGGTGTGTTGATATTTATATTTAAGTTTATTTGCCTTACTTTTATGTAAACGTTCTTTATAATAATTACTCAATGGGGCGTTTGCTAAGCATTTTAATAGGGGGATGAAGTCCTCCTTACTTTTAATTTAAGCCCCAGAAAATTATATTTAGGTTAGGCCTGTACTAACATGTTTAAAATATTTAAAAAAAATTGATTAAAAAAAATAAATATCTTCAGTCTTGCCTTTATAGAAACCGAGATACTGTGATCAATACCAAGGTCACCCGCATCGGTGGTCACTAGACCTAATGCGTCACCCTAGTGTTTGACCGGATTGCTGGTGACGAGGATATCGAGGTTCGATTCTCTGTCAGATACACTGAGAGTGGTTTTTTTTCCTAAATAGTTTCACATTCTTCCGCCATGCAAACACGGATACATTTCCTCCAAAACTGTACTTTCCTCATCTCAATTCAATTAGTTTAATTAATGTATGCCTATATCCTGAACAGGAAATGAGACTTGAGGGGGGCGGGGGGTAAATTCACATCAAAGTCGTTTAATAGATCAACTTGTTACACAACAATCGAACGACCTTGAACAACAAAGCTTGGTCCTGATCTCTGGTTGTTGAAGGAGATTTGTTTTAGTCATTAGAGTATTGGACGTCACCGTACTAGAACCAAACTATAATAGTCTAAACTACAGATTAACTTAACCTAGGACAGAATACTATATTCCGTTCACGATAGGTTTTTACCTGGATGACAGTTCTAAAATCATATGTTTATGTTTTGGGTTGCCAACACTTGTAAAAGATCACAGTTTTGTTATAAATGTAAAGATCTTTAATTTGCTGTTATATATTACATTTAAAATAACGTAAACAAGTTTTCTCATACTATTTCATTTTTTTAAATATTTTATTTTTATCCAACTCGAAACAATATTTTAAACATAACTAAAAGTACTTATTTTTCGTTTTGGAACGTTACTGATTTTGTTTAATATAGTGCATACATCAATACCTTTTAATACAGGCATCGTATTTACTTGGAAAAGAGAAAATTGTTGTCATTTTTTTTACATACAATACATGATTTTATGATTATTTTATCGTATTTTGAAATATTTAACTGAATAAAGTATTTTCATCAACTGCGTGTCCGCATCATTGTAAAAAAACTTGTTTACCGTTATGTTCAATCATATGGTTTAGATTCGTCAGTCGCCATTTTGAGGCTATGTTCGTTAGAAGTTTTTGGGAAAGTGGTGTGAATATTTTTTTAAGGGGAGTAAAACTATAAATAAACTTTGTGTCCGTCTTCAAATAAATATATAAATAATATTGGCCTAAATTACTGTGGTTAACTATCACATTAATATATTACCACCTGTTTTCATTACAGTCATCCAAAGTGTTAGATGTCAGCTGTTGGCGTAGTGATATATTAGGGATAACTTCTAGTAACATTTCGAGCTGTCATCCAGGTAAACTTAGCTCGTGAATGACTTATACATACCGGTACACAGCTCTGGCTCCTAGAAATGTATTAACTGGATGCCCGACCGTTTAACTTAGTCGATGTTGTATCTACCTATTGATCTAATGGCCGCGCATATGATTCCCTCCCTGGCCGAAAAAAATACAATTGGTAAGACTGGAGCTTCCACTTTCACCGTGCAAATTAACGGGCGCTGTTGAGTTCCTCCACGAGACCTGGGTTGGTTCCCCGTTTGAAAATGATGTGAATGTTTGAAACACAGGTTAAATAAAGTAACTTAGCACTATTTATATCAACACTTTTTTTTGGGGTCAAAATAAATCTAATAATTCCCCAGTAGAAACATACTGTTTAATTTTCTTCATATAGTGACATAAACAGTGTCCCAGAATGTAATGACATTTTTTTTCTCTTAATTTAAAAAGTTTATCATCTAATGCCGCTATTAACATGACAGGTATTCAAGAACAGTTGATATAACCACGTGAAGAAAATTAGTATATATGTTTGTACTGAAGCAATATTGTATTGGCCAAAAAGGTTTTGCTATAAAAACTGCAAAAAACATTGTCCTTAACTCGCGTTCCCTACATACCCAGCCTAACTAATTCCATAACCAAGTTCCTCCACTGGGAGACTCAGGGAAAAGGGGTGGAGGGGATTCTCGAGCTCTTCCACGACAACTCAAGGAAGAATGGATAAGTAGTCCGCTTGCAATAGCCTAATACAAACCTAGATTTTAAATCTCCCATAGTTAATATCGACAATAATAGTTCTTACCCAACCTAACTTGATCTAAGTCAGGTTCAAACTGGCGTACTGAGGGTGTATTTTCTTTAAGTGGTTTTCTACTCTTACTCCAAGCAAATGTGGGTGAATTTGTTTTAAATTAAACCTTTTCCCTCCCTAACACGATACACATATATGAAAAACCCGGGTGTTTTGTAAGACGTGGTGCAGAGAAAAATATATTAATAAGTGGCGTGATATTTTACAATATTTTTAGAGGAAAGTACTCCCAATTTGAGAATTATTATTGTTGATTTTGGAAAAATTAGGGCTTATTTTTATAAGTTAGTGTATTTAAAATTAACATAATTTATTTTGAATCAAATATGAATATTAAAAAAATCAAACTCTTGGCTAATAAACATTCTTGAGAATATCTCTGGAAATTTAGGCGTATGCCTACCTAGGGGGCAGGCAAAAATGTGTCCAGTTTCGTTCGTTACAGCGCATTACGTCACCTGTAATACAACAGCAAGAAAACTCACGCGCTTATCGTTGTCTGTACTTGAGCGTGTCCAAAATGTTGTAACTCGAGCTTAAAACTACAACTTAAAGTATTTTTAGCGATATATTTAATGTCCCAACTCTCTCTCTCTCTATCTCTCTCTCTCTATCTCTCTCTCTCTATATATATATATATAATCTCCAAACTTTTAGGCGATTAGTCAATTGTTCGGTATTTTTAAATATATGGTTGCTTCTTATATATTATATAACCGTGACTGGTGTCGAACAAATAAAATAGGAACCCACAAATTAAAATATATTAAACGTACATTGTAGTCGCCACTGTTTGAAATTAAATTTAGGAAGTAACATCAAGAAAGTAGATTACATATTTTTTTTTTTAAATTTGCCAGAATAGTTTTAAGACATATTAATTAACTAGCTCACGCATCTTGTTACTTTCTTTACATTTTGCATCTGCCATGTTTTCAGCCTTAATGTTTATTTCTTTGCTTTGTATCTATGCTTTTGTTCGAACAATACACTTTCCAACACAAAATTTTAAAGCTAGGTAATGATTTTAAAACATTTCTATCCCTGCGGGATGAAAATTAAGAAAACATATTTCTGTCTTGGGGATCAAGTTTAAAAATTATTTTGTGGAAAAGACTAAACAATCTCCTGAAAGATAGTCAATCCATTTCCTCCTTTAGATGTTAGCAGATATATCACAAATTCAGGAAACCTATTTATAAAACTATATTAAACATTACCTGTTTATGGATAGTCTATCAGTGATATTTACTTTTCATTAAATGAACTGTTACAGTCGAATTTTCTCCAGATGATTTTAGCTCATAGATTGAGTTATATTTAACGTCTAAGTCAGGTTCAGTTAATTTCGAAGTAATAGTTCGTCTTGGTGACCTGGTGGTCTAGGGGATAAGGTGTCAGACTTCTGTGCTGGCGGCCGGGGTTCAATCCTCGCTCCCGGCACCGATTTATCTGATTACCAAACCCTTCCTTCACCTCTGACAAGACATCTTGTGAATGTGGGGAATTCCAGGCCTCCACCGTGGTTCGGATTCCACGTTAAACTGTAGGTCCTCCATTTCATCTCACAATCACCCTACCATTACACATTAGCGTAAGTGCGTATAACCCGAACGGGTAGTAAGACGCGGTGCTAACAATAATAATAACANATTTCATCTCACAATCACCCTACCATTACACATTAGCGTAAGTGCGTATAACCCGAACGGGTAGTAAGACGCGGTGCTAATAATAATAATAATAATAATAATAGTTCGTCTTAATTAAAAACTTGAAGGCAAGTTTTTATTTAAGATATTTCTGTTTACTAAACATAATTTATCAGCACTATATTTTGTATTTAGTTTTTATGGACAGAAGTGCTGCTAAACGCTTACCCATTTAATATAATTACACAATTGGTATTTGAGTTATATCGGCATTGAATGGCGGTTCTATTACTCTCAATAAAGATATAAAAACTACTTTATAGAGACAAATTAGCTTAGTATATTTGTGTGGTGTGCGGAGCACAGAATTAAGCTCAAATACAAAACTACTTTTTATTTAATTGATTTTAGGTATTTAATGTGAACTTTTTGAACCGACTGCTATATCAAACCACGAGAATTTCGCTGAGCGAGAGTGAAAGAGTCTACCAAACTTATCGAGAAAGGTATGTTCACATACCTCCCAGGGCTCTTTTACATGCCACAATCAACATAGGACCGATTGCTTTGCTTCCCCTCCGAAGGAAGTTGTGCTACGGATTTTTATCGTTTATTTTTATCCTTCATTTCATCTCGCAATCACCCTACCATTACACATTAGCGTAAGTGCGTACAACCCGAACGGGTAGTAAGACGCGGTACCAATAATAATAATAATTTTCGCCGTGTCTTACTACCCTTCAGGGATGTACGCATTTTTAACTACATTAATGGATGAGTAAAGTATAATCTAGAAGAAATGTACCTGGATTCGTGTGTGGATAGAGGGGGGGGGGTACAATTTAGGGAAATAAAACATCTTCATTGCATCTATATCATATTTGAACCTCATTCTCTCTGTCACCGGCAAATCAGACTAGATGAACCTGGAATTTAGTCCACGTACCCATAAAAAAAACAGTCTTTTAAAGGGTTATTTCTATAAAAAGGCCGACTATATTTTCTAATTCTCCCCCCTACCACCAAGAACAATTTTGTCACATTTATTTGGCTTGTGATGAGGATGCGCGAGGTGGTGTTTTTTTTTGTTTTTGTTTCCGCCAGCCTCTGCGACTACAGACAACTCGTGCGCGAGCGATCCATCAACAAAAGGTCACGTGTTCCTGGCTCCCTTGCTAACTCGAATCAATACGTGTGTGTGTGACGTTGCGTGAGTGCGTAAATATAACGCGCAACGAGAAGCCGCGCTCCACCGCCCCGGATCCAGGCACGCACTGGATGTGCCGAGAGTAGAGAGTTTGACGAGGAGCAAGATCGCACTGGATGTGCCGAGAGTAGAGAGTTTGACGAGGAGCAAAGATCGCACTGTACAAATGTGAAAGGGAAAATTTTCCGCTTTCAAAAAAACCCTAAGAAATTTATTTTCTCTATTTATTTTTTATATGACTATTTTGTCCATTCCTTCTATGCATGGATGGATGATAGTGCCATTCTTTCAAATTCACACTAATCAACAGGTTTTTAAAGAATCAAGTTGTGTCACAAATTGATTTTAAGACAACCACAACAACCATACTCCATGCTGTTAATTTTCTACTCGTAAAATAGGGAGTACAATCAATTTAATGGCAAAAAATACTCGGCCCTCATCGAGGTTAGAACCCAGGTCGTTTAGGTAACTATAGGCATTCATTGCACTCTAACGATTAAGTTTATCAGTTGAAGCAGGGGAATACTTGTGTCCTTTGTAAATGAACTACAGAGGCCGTTTCAGGTTTTCCTTCACTTGTGGATATGTTGTTTTTTTAAATTGCCAAAAAATGGTTGATATAACTTATTCGAAATAGGATCTCACTAATTGAAAAAAAACGCGTATTTCATACGGTGTATTAAAATAAAACTTTGAAGGCTACAAATAAAATGTTAACTTCTTTAAACTTATCAACCAACAAATATAAACAAAATTGAATAATATCGAATATGTTTATTACCTATCTTACTAATGTAATAATTATTTTATCTTGAGTTTTGATTTATTAATCAGTTATTGAATAGATTATACTAATATATTGTTTTAAATTATTGTCCTATTACACAACGTCCTCGTATGGAGTAACTTAAACCAAGACGTTGCACATGAGCATGGATTATTTTTTTTATTCTATAAAATTATAATTATAAATATTTAATTAGAAAAAGTTATTTTCCTGTTTGTTAAATCAAAACTTGTATATTATTGACCTATTTTACACATTAATCCAAGAGTTTCTTCCATTGTATTTTTTTATACTACCCTATAATTATTCGAAGAAGAGTTTTTTAAACTGGCACGCTACCAAAACATCGTCTTGTTGGGTTGAAAGGAAACTCAAGTAAGGTTCAGTAATTATTTTTTTTCAGTTTTTCTGACAACAAAATTCTTTGGCCAAAATAAATCAAATATAGCTTCATTAGCTACGTTGATTTAATTTTCTACACATAGTAATCTTATCAGTTCTCTAAAATCTGTCATGAGCATCGCAGCATATTAGCAGAAAATGTTTAAATGAAAGAATAAATTCCTTTTCAAGTTCCTCGATATATATGCCAGACATCAAAGAACTATTGGAACTACTCTTATTAGAATAAATATATCTACCGAAGCCCTATTTAATTTAGTTTGTCCGAAAATAAATGTTATTATAAAATCTTTAAAAATACGAACCTTTACTGGCATTCCCTTCCG
>CABFVX010004774.1:0-43837 GCA_902151425.1 Timema shepardi
TAGTTTTACATGTTAGTAAAGTTTTTACTTCTAAATAGTCCTCTGTTTACAGTTTAATAAGTTAATAAAGATTTCACTTCTAATTATTCCTCTGTTGTAGCCTACAGTTTAATACGCTAATAAAGATTTCACTTCTAAATAGTTCTATATTGTCTTTTTTTTAACAAAAAAACTCACAGTTTATGACAGACCTTACACATTAACAATATATAGGCACGTTTATTGGTATTACATTAGCCCAAGGAACATATTGCCATCAAATAAGTGAAATATTACATTTGGGCTAAAGTTACCCCAAGACCTTGTAACTTTGTCCCAAAACTTCAAAAATGTATTTGAGGGTTCAAAAAAGTTTAAAAAAATTAAATAACCCACTAAAATTGTTCCTTTAATAATCAAAAACAAGAAAAAAAATATTATGAATAATAAAAATCAATAAGTTATTTGATATTTACTTAATAAGTAGAAAAAGATGAATTTTTGGGCCAAAGTTATCACATCTTACGGTATGGTATTGCTAGTTCCACTGTAGCATCATCTGATTTATGGCACAAGAGGCTTGGTAACATAGGCGAAACTGGTTTAGTTCACTTAAGTAAGATTGTAGATGGAATCAAGGTTGATCCAAGATTGATCCCTGATGTAGGTGACTCTTGCATCCAGGATAAACAAACACGCCTCCCTCACACAAAGCCACGCATTAGAGCTAAGCGCTTTTTGGAAATCATACTCAGTGATCTTGTAGGGTCTATTCAGCCTTTATAATATGTTAAAAAGATGTATCTGCTTACACTGATTGATTACTATACTCACGTTACAGTCATTTACACTCTAAAGGAAAAGTCTGAAGCAAAGTATTTTGATGATATAGCAACAGCTCACTTTAACCTAAAGATAAGTTGCATTAGGTCAGATAATAATGGTGAATTTGTGTCACAGGAAATGCTTGATTATTTAAAAAAGAAGGGCATCCAGTCAGAGATTACGATCGCGCACACCAGTCAACAAAATGGCGTTGCAGAAGGAATGGGACGCAAGTAGCATCATGGAGAAAAGACGCTGTTTACTCCTTCATTCTTCTTTTGATAAGTCACTTTGGATGGGGGCTGTTATGACTACGTCTACCTAATAAACAGATCGCCTACTAAAGCTCTTGAAAACCAGGTTACAGCAGAATTGGGGTATGGTGTAGAGCCTGATATGCAAAAACTGAAGGTTCATCCTCGATTAGGCTACTTAATCAAGTTTTTAAAAGTAAACTTGACAATTGTTCTAAAAAGTGCTACTTTGTTGTTTACTGCCCGAATGGGTACAGGCTATGGTTTCTAAAGGAACTAAAAATCATACATGGGCATGATATAATTTTTAATGAACACTGATTCATAACCAATGATGTTATTGGTTCAACCCCCTCTCGAGCTACTGAGATTATCGGTTCTACTCCAAATGAAGTTTTTACTCAGTAATTGCAGGAGGAACTGTCTTCAGGAGGAGAACTAGAGACAATTTCTGACGAAGAAGAAACTCCTGGACCTCACGAGGAACTTGAACCTCTTCGTAAGAGCATGAGACCTTGCACTGTAACAGCGTACCTAAATGAATATGTCTCACTGGCTCTGGGTGCTGAGTCATTTATTGACAACTTGCCAGAAACCTTTGAGGACATCCATAGCAGAGAGTATGCCCAACAATGGATGGCTGCAGTTGAGGGGGAGATGTACTCATTGAAGAAAAATGAGACCTGGGCCCTTACTGAGCTGCCATCCAGTAAACGAGCTATCAACTGCAAGTGGGTCTTCAGGATGAAAATGGACAGCTTACAGGTACAAGGCAGGGTTGGTGGTGAAGGGTTGTGCACAGAAGAAAAGGTTTGATTACTATGAAATGCACTCACCCGTAGCCCATTTAACTACTGTCATTATCCTGCTTGCCATCATAAACGAAGAAGATTTAATTGCCTTCCAGTTGGACGTGAAAAATTCATTCTTACATTGAGACCTTTCTGAAGAGGTATATATTAAGCAGCCACCTGGCTTCGTAACTGAAAGCAACCTTGTTTTTATATGTTACACAAGCCCCTTTATGTATTGAAGCAGGCACCACGGGAGTGGAATGCTAAACTTGACAAATTTGTGAATTCTCTCAGATTTGAGTAGTCTGAAAACGAATAATGTATGTATTTCGACTTCAGTAACAGCATCAAAACTTACGTAGATGACATAATTTTAGCAGAGAACAATCTGCAGAAGTTGAATAGTAAAATCATCTCTTATGTCAGAATTCTTGATGAAGAATTTTGGAGGTTTGCACAGCTATCTAGGTATACAAATTGATCAGAACATTTATGGTATGTTCCTTAACCAAATAGCCTACTTGAAGAAAGTTCTCAAGAAATTTTGTAGAGAACAGTGTAAACTTGTCAAGACACCACTGGAGGCAAAACCACCTGAAATAACTACATCAGAGTGCATAATAAATAAAAAAATCCATACCGTGAGCTTGTTGGTAGTTTGATGCATGTGATGGTCTACACTTGCCCTGATTTGAGCCTCTCATTGAATTATTGGGGGTATAAAGCCCTTCCCAGTTGAAAGTAACTGAGTTATCTGATAGCTCGTGATCTTAATTAATAAATTTTAAAATGTATACTTATCTGACAATTTCTGCACGTCCATAACAAAATTTGCACTAAAATATGAATGAAGAATGGTACTGGATTAGTTATGTATAGCTCAGTGGTTAAAGCACTTGCTTGCTTAACTCAGGGTCTTGGGTTTAACCCCCGTGTCCAGTTCTATTTTAAAGAATATGATATTTAGATGCGGCTATTGCCGTAATTATTAACAAATATAATAGTTTGGTTATTCATTCTATCATTAAAACAATGAAATCGAAGCTTTGTTGTTCAAACTTATCTACAATAGCCTATTTGAATTTCATGTGTGTTAATATGCTAAGCTATTAGCGCTCTTTGGCTACAATGTCTAATCACTGGAACTAAAGCATAGCCAAACCCGTATGGCATTGTGTTCAGATGACGTAGTTATTGTAGACTACTCTAATTAAAACTAAATGCACTCTCCTTTGGAGAGTCTCAACCTTTAACCCATAGTCCATTAGAGTTAAAAATTCAGTGAAATGGAGTATAGAACTTTACAATATTTTGGTTGCTTATAATCTTTCTAGAAAGAATATTTTGAAAATAAATACGATGATCTCATATTTATATTTCTCTGAATGTATTTATGATATGCTAGTTTTTACCAATATTATTTTGTCATCAAAGTGAATATTTCAATATTGGTTTGCCCAAATATGTATATTTATTCAGGAATTTACAGAAACATTAGACTAATAGTTAATCATTTTCAATTATTTTTGTAAATATATAAACAATATTTGATTTGTTGTACAAAATTATTTTATTAAATACACGCTAATTTTTTGCACGGTTTTGGAAAGCTTAATTTCAGGGTATAACCCAACCCATGAAAATATAATTATTTTCTTTATTCCATAAATTATGTGTCCGTACTTGGATGTATCTTCTATCCTTTCTACTGGTCATAATTTTTTGGAAGAAGAAGAAGTAACAAAAGGTAATAGTGAAAATTGGCGAAGTTTTGGGTCGTCTGCTAGTCATATTTAAATTTTTTGTTTTTATTTGGACTTGAAGGTAATATGAAGAAAAATTAGCTTTTCATTGAATCTCAATAAATTTGTTTGATAGAGCTTGTCCTAATTTCGACAACCTTTAACTCTTAAGCAATTTATTTAAGTCTAAACCATTTATAAAACATTAGATCTATTTTTCAAAGGCAAGACATTTAAAT
Organism: Timema shepardi; assembly: GCA_902151425.1. Classification (NCBI taxonomy): domain Eukaryota; kingdom Metazoa; phylum Arthropoda; class Insecta; order Phasmatodea; family Timematidae; genus Timema; species Timema shepardi. The sequence continues at coordinate 3,834 of CABFVX010004774.1, forward strand.
TTTGTACCTATTAAAACGTGATTTGGTACCATCCATCATATATTTTTTTAGGTTTAATATGGTTTGTATTCTATTAGTAGAGGTTAATCTTTTGTGTTATTTAGGGTCATAATTATGAAACTTTTATAATTCTTTAGGCCTTGGTAGGCTATGGTTATTTTTTGAAGAATAAACTCCAAAAACTCCGTGACGTGAGCTTACTTCAAATAGTAATCATGATTAATAATATATTCTTTTAAGTTTGTTATATTGATTGTGTAGCTGCTTTAGCTGGATTTCGAATTTAGAACACCCCTAATTATTTGCTATGAATTATCACACGGTGAAAACGCTAAGATAGGCCTAGTTTTGAAAATGTCATCATACAGGAGCATGTAAAACTAGTTTGATAGTATACAAAATCAAACCATTTTTAGCTATAACTGTGTACCAGTAATCAATTATTTAATGTAGAAAATTTACATCTCTAAAGTCACTTGTCTCATTCTGAGTCAACCTTAATCTGATACACTGTTTTATTTCACATGACTTCTAATTGTTAATGAATACCTACCTACTAACTGTTTGTAGAGAGGTGTAATGGCAGCTAAGATCCCAGAGTTCAGTTATTCCTGTGAGATCTGTGGAGTGGAAGGTTTGAATGATGAGGAAATGAGGTCTCACATGGTAGTGTACCATCTAGATGGTGCAGCGTCCTGTCCCTTCTGTGATCTAGGAGAGGTTTGTATGAACATATAGGGATCATTGAGATTATTGTATATAAGTAGACTACTAAATTTACTAATTCTTTTGATGGCTTAGAGTAGTGTATCCAAAGCTTTTGCCAGTCGCATACCTCTTTTAGAGTCATGGCTCAACCAAATTACCACTTCCAGCTCTTTGTTATAATCTACTTAGAAAATAAGTGTATCTTACCATATATACCTAAGGGAAGGGACATTTTTTATACAACATTTCAAAATAAAATTAATTCAAAGAAAGAAGGGCATACCATTCAATTTATAAAAAAAAAAGAATTATAATAATTTATAACCATTCAGAACAAACTTAAAATACTTATGAACCTATAAATATATATTAATTCCAATTCTGGTTCTGGTTCTGGTTCATAACCAATTTATTTTTAGGGTTCTTGTTCTGGTTCCTTGAAAATAACATTGTTTCAGTTATCGGTTCTAATCCCAGTTCGACTCTCTGCTATTGAGGAAAAAATAAGGAAGTTAAAATTTAAGGGAAGTGTACCCACAGTTGTGAAAAATACATTTATACTATTTTGTAAAGTACAAACCAGTCCTGGGCAAGTTTTTAATCCAAACGGCTATAGTGAGAATTTAAATATAATAAGGGGTCACCAAATAAAATAGACTACAATATTTTAGGTGATGCAATTTATTATTTAAAAAGAGAAGAAAATTATACTATCCAACCTGAAAAGGAAGGCAATTATAGTATATTTAAAACCTAGAGTAAAATTAGAATTAGAGGCTATAAATTAGTGCACTAGATATTAGTAAGTAGGTACATATATGTGTTCAAGTCTCTTCCTTGTCCATTTCGCTGGTGATGGGAAGGTTGGGATAGAATTTCTTAAATAGATTAGCACTCTTCCCTTGCAAAATTTTAACTAAGCTTCATTGGCAGGCTAAACAAAGTCATGTCAAAGGGAAAGAATGGCTGACAAAAGTCTATATCCTTTACATTCTTACTTCACCTAGCCGAGATTGAAACCCAAAACTTCCCATCAAGGTTGACCTAATTTAATGTAGGTTAAATCTAATTCCTTAGAACACATGACCTTCACTTTAGGTTTTATTATAATCAAAGAGTTTTTTGGTTTTGTTGGGGATCTCTTAGTTATGATGGGGACCTTGTAAAATATAGAAAATTAATAAAAATATTATTATTACTAACCTAGATAATTTTTGTATTCAATTCTTATATATAGGCCTACATGAATAATTTTGTATGTTACAAGCTTTAATTACTTATATCTAATTAGAGCATGTCTACATTTGTGAATAAAGACGTTTATTTTAAGCGGCCCTACATAAATAAAAAAGTGTTCTTGTAATAATTGTAACTTAATTGTAATAAGATATTTCTGACAACCAGGTGTCTGCTGAAGAAATGTTGACTCATGTCAATACAGCCCACCTCGACTACTTGACGCCGGAGAGAGAGTTGCTTGCCTTCATTGACGATGAAGATGATTGTGATTCAGATATGTCCAAGTCTGAGAGCTGGGGGCTGCCGGCACGACCACAGCACAATGGTTGGGCCAACAACAACAATAACAACAATAGTGATGAAGAAAGGTGAGTAGTATTCACTTTTTTAGGATCATGGTTGATGCTTATCTCAGAATAATACATTCATGGTACATTTTGAATTTGAACCTTATATTATCATAGCTGGTTATAAGTCTTATTAATAAGGTACTAAATAAATAAGGATGTCAAACATATGGCTCATGGAACACAGTTATTCACAAATAAAACCCAAGCACTTCGGTGGGCACATGGACTAAAGATCAATGCTTTACATTTTGGTTTGCGAGTGATGGGGAGGTTGGAGTTAGAATTTAAGCCAATATTTTCTAAATGGTTTCCCAAAATCCCTCTATTCACATGCCAGTCAGAACATTTATGCTAAATCCTATCTTCCTTATCCCAACAACATTAGTATAATTCAATTTAGATAGACCAGATGAGGGGGAAAAATCATAAGTAATAAATTCTTTAAACTTATTTTGGTTAGATTTGGCAGCATGAAGTCAAGTGCAGGGCCCAGCTGTGGGGCAGGTCAGGGATCCCCTCTACGCTCCAACCTGGCTCTGAACCTTCAGAGGAGCACTGGCACTATGCCCAAGAAACAACAATTGCAGCAACAGTGCTTCCTGTGTGCCTACAAGACGGGCTGCCCACTACGACTTGAGGAGCACATAAATAGGTCAGTCTGGGTACCTGAACTAAGTGTCAAGCTTGTTTAGTCTGCCAAAGACGAGGAGGTTGGGATTCATTTCCTGGCCAGGTATTTACTGATTCCTATTTAATGGTTTCTTAAAGACTCCTTGAAAATGTGAATATATTTCCTCTAATTCTACCTGACTTATCCATACCCTATTAGTGCAATTAAATGCAGATAGTTTAAGGATGGATGTAAGATGTGGTGCACAAAAAATTGTTTGGAGATTGATGCTTTTGGTAACTAGTGGTCCAGTTCTGTGTTAAGCCGTACCCAAGGACTTTCAAGGTAAAGTTCGTTCATGGTAGGAGTTTACCTCTGAAAGGCCCTTTTCCCTACCAGAAATCTATTAAATAGTAGGATATTGGTAGGAAAAAAGACCTTTCAGGGGTAAACTCCTACCGTAAATGAAGTATAGATTATTTTTTTAAAATAAAAATGGTTTATTATTCCAAGCCTTAACAATAATGATTTTCTTCACAATATTTTCATTATTTGTAAAGTTGAGTTTTAGATTAATTATCCTATTAAAATGATTAAAGTATGTAGGGCCTATCTGTAATATTCTATACTCAATTTAAACTGCTAATTTTGGTTGATTTCTGTTCAGATAATATTTTAATAAAGATTTAGCATATCACCCATGAATTTGTACAATTAATATTACCTGAACTAAAGTTTTACCCCATGTTCCCTCCCTGCTATAAAAATATAATTCCTCTCATCAAAAATCTCTTTTGTAAAAAATATATATATATTTGCTTATTCCTATGTCTGTTATGTTTTTAATATTCCAGGCAGCATTTTGACCTGACCAGTCCCTCCTTCCCCCCATCTACTCCGAGAGAAGCTGTGTACAATTGCCCGCTGTGTATTCAAACCTTCCAGAACAGTGAGGACCTGGAACTTCACGTCAACATTGAACACAAAGACATTCTAAGCCCAGCCAAGGTGCCACTGTTGTTTAAATTTCATTATTTTAATAATGGGGATTATTCCTTTGAATTCCAGGGATATACTAGATTAAGGTATTTAAAAAAAAGTCAAATAACAAAAATATATTTTTTAAACCTGTTAAACTCTTAAAATTATTTTATAGTTATTATAGTGCTCATTAATCCAACACCTTAGCTCAGTCAGTAGCATGTCTTGTCTATTGAGCTAAGGGTCCCGAGTTTGATTCTCGGCATGGCCAAAAAATATATTATTGGTGGAATGTGGGTTTACCATTTTACAGTGATGAATTAATCTCCAGGAACTGGATGTTGTGTCTGTCCTAGTCTTAAGTTAGATTATAAGGCATATGAAGCTACCACAGGTAGTGGAAAATATATGGCTTGAAACAGGCTGGAAACAATAATGGATTATTTAAAAAAATTATGCTTATTAGAGTTTCAGCCCAATATAATGATATGAAATGAACAAATCTCCAGATCATTAATTTTAAACTGCACCATAACAATATTATTACTTATCCATGATTTTTTATTTTTTATAGTGCTTGGGAGTTCAACTTTTGCACAGGAAAGGGCTTTCACTTCTATTTACTTTACCTCAGTATTTTGGGGCTATGCCCCTTTTATTTTGTGACATCACTTGTCTCTCAACCCTCCACTGGCTTCAATGTTTCTTTACTGGACACAAATTTCTTGTCCCTCCTTTTTATTTATTCACACAGTTTTATATGGAATTGTGCTAATCTTGAAGGTCTTTTCAAGACGCTTGGTCATCTCTTTCTATACCAACACTCTAGTAGAGTTGTCTTGGATGTATTTCCTGTATTAATCAATGTCTCCCTTTTCCCCCAATAGCAAGACATTTCATATAACTATGTATTATACTTTTTATATGATACATGCATTATTATATATGCCTCGGTTCATGCATTCCATTCCATAGCCTTTACACACATTAAAACAAACTACTTCAGTCCATGACTGTTTACATCCTGTTTAGACAAACGATTACCATGTCTATTACTAGCCTACTTCAAGGTTTAACTCTCCAACAAGTCACGTGATTTAACATGACACTCATGGTGGACAATCTTGTAACTAAATAACATAACTTATGGAGGTCCTTTTTAATGCACCGTTTCAATCACAATTAAAGAATTTATGTGAGTAAAAATCAGACTTAAAAAGAAAAAAAAAATCATACCAATATGGAATAGATAAACTCTTAATTCTTATAATGTTTTCTAAGATTCAGGATTTGGAGGTAAAATTAAAAATCAGATTTGAAATAAAGTGGATTTGCCCCAACTCTAGTCATTATTTACCTTTTTTAAATGCCTCTATTTTTACTATTACAGTATGTTTGGTTATAACAAGTAACATCCTCCACATTTTTTTGACTAATGTTTTCAGTACAATCTACTAATTACATAATAAAGAACTTACAGATAGCTTTACATGTTTGTAGTAAAAGTTTTTATTAACTTTTGTCATAAAAAGACAACATTTATATTTGTTGTCGATTCTGTTGTAATTTTGTCAATAATTTTACAAATTTTCAAGCATTCTACAATTCTCTAACATTGGTGATACAATTATATTAATGAGGAAAGGCGGTGCTAGAGAGGCTTATGTTCCAAACTTTAAAGTGGTGGCGCCCAACTTTTTTTTACCTGATGACCCCCTTAATAGATAATTAAATTACCAAAAACCTCCAAATTGTTTTTGGATAGTTAGCTATATAAAAAAATAATAATGCGTTTTTGTTACTTCTTTATACAAAAATCAATGTAACAATGGTAGGCTAGTGGTAGAAAAAAAATGACTGAAGATTATTGTTATGTTTGGCACTGTTTTAAATTCATAAGTTCTTGAATATTGTTTGATGTTTGACAGAGCACACCACAAATCACTTTCCACTTCAAGTCAACAAAGCTGTTTAGCTTAAATAAAAGTCAGTGTTGAAGATTTGGTGGTGTTGCACGTAGCCGCAATGGTAGCTTAGGGCTACATTTTTCACATTTTAAAATATTCTTTATTTGTTTTTCACACTATAAAATAGCATTGATAATTAGGATTGCCAATTTCTTCAAAAATAAATTTCTAGATGCCTAAGCTCTTGTTGTCCAATATAAATAATATAAGTTAAATGAAAATATTTAATACTTAATTGGAAAAAAAAGTCATAGTTTATGTACACTGAATTTAACCCATATTTTTCCTCTCCACCTAGGTGGGCTTTCTTCATTAAACTTACACTTATTAGTTTATTTTTCCTTTTTCTTTATTTTTATCATTTTCTATAAGGTACTATAAAATGATTTAGCCATTTGCCTCATTGTCATACAAAATAATTTGTTAATGGACAACTCTGGCGATCATTTATCCACTAATAAAAGTAAAATAAACCCAAAATAATGTAATATTTATGGTTTTACACAGATCTCATGTTTTTACAGAAATATTTGAACTTTACACTGAACAATTATTTCACACAAGTTCACTGGCACAAAATGGATTATTTTAAACCGTTGAAAATAATTTTGGATAATTTGTTAGATTGGAAGTTTAACTCTTACACTTTGTATATTATAAAAATTATATATATTAAGTTGTATCTCACATTCTACACATTATGATATAAAATGAATTATTGCCTAATGGCTTGGAAATGTTTAATTGGAGCATGTAAAAACACTGTATTAAATGTAAAGTAACTTTCTATAAGGAAACCCTCTTTTTGCTTTAGGGGGTGTTTTGTTATACTTATTTGGAAGAAGGTATAGGAAAGGTGGATATTAATTATATAAAAGGGACAAACACAATATGGCTTTTATATTGTAAAGAACACAGTTCACACTTAACATTGCTACCACTCATTACCCCGGCCTGACCTTTGTTATATTCTATTGGAACTCTTCAGGAGCAGGGCTTTTTTTTCTTCCGGAACACTCCAGAATGGCATTCCGGCACCTTTTGGCCAAAATTAAATTTTAAAACGAGAGAATTAAATGAAAAAATGTATATATTTTGAAAAAAACTTTTATATGTAAAATTACTAAGTATATATTTGCACCCCGATAACTAGCACACTTTTTGACAGCTTCTGACATTACAGAAATGATCCACAAGTTTGTTTACTGCATAAGAAGGGAATAACTAAGGTAAAATAGAGGTTGGTTGCAATGTCTTACATGAAAATCATGCGTTTTGTGTCCGTTTTGAGGTTAGATTCTATGTTAATTTTGTTGTGATTCATGAATTTGTAAAGTTAAGATCATGTAAAAAGTTAGTTTACTATTTCTGTCTTTCAATTTATAGTGTGTAATGTTGGCCAACAGTGGTAGTTTTCATCAATGGTGACTAAGGATGCATATTTCTTTTGCTAAGAAGTTTTCACAGTACAACCTAGAATGAATTTTGTTTTTTTAAGATACTTTATTAATTTTCTCTGTCAAAAATGAAAAAAATAACATATTTTTGTGCGCCTCATAGTAAAAAGCAACCAACTGTCAGTCACACTAGACCTACAAAATTCTGATTCTGATTCTTTAACTTCACAGCTTGAGCAGGCATGGCCTAGCTGTTGGAGTGTGTCTCAAAAAGATTAACTCATCTTAAAAACTGACTGGTTATTCTATGAAAATGGTGAATTGGGCTGTGCAGCATGCGAGAAAATTGGAAATGTAGGAGTTTACAAAGAAATGGGAATGAGAATTAACAAAGAATGGTTAAATTTAAATTTCATATAATGGAGAAAATCGTAAACAGCAGCAAACATCTTTGAGAAAGAAAATTTTTGATCACAAAAACAGCGCTGTGCATAAAGCCGCAGTTATAATTGAGGAAGAAAAGAAGAAAGAGAGACTAGAAAAGGTATGTTTAATATCTATGACTAGAGAAAAATTGTATAGCAAAGGAAATTGATAAAACTAAAGAAAAAGGACAAATTATATGTGATCTACCCTGCATATCCAAAAAATGCAAGAGAGCTTAAGGTTTGTGCAGAAATGCTGGAAGTTCTAGTTTCTAAAGTAGGACGAATTTTGTCCTTAAGATGGGTTGCCTCCAGCTATAACACTTGCTGCAGTATAGCAAAATTATGAAGTGTTAGTTTTGCATTTTGAAGAAGCCAGGGAAGACAATACAAGAGACAGAAAGGATCAGGCTATGTATGAGAGACTGCTAAAGAAAATAACTTCAGTTGAGTTCATTTTAGATCTTAGACTGATATGTGATGCTCTACAGGAATTGGCAGAAATCAGTCTCGACCTACAAGAAAGGAACACAGATCTTTACAAAACTCTTGTTGAAGTGTTTGAGAAGAAAAGAGAATTTCCAGGTCCAATATATAAAAAGTCTCCTGAAGCTGTTGCAAATCTGAAGTTTAGTGGTGGTGTTCTTTCTATACAAGAAGGGCAAAGTGGATGATCCTTCAATTTCACCAAATGCTTTTTATCAGAGCTTGAAGAACTCTATCCAAAACTACTTCTTTATAGTAGTGATGTGGAGATGGCAAGGTGTGCTATGGTTTTAGATTCCAGGAATTGGCCAGCAGGGGTAAAAGATAACATCCTTTTTGGAGAAGAAGAACTCTCTGAACTGTCAAAACAATTTCAACTCAATGAGAGGGAAATGATTCATGCTTTCTGGGAATTCTCAAAATCATCTGACTCAATGCCTATAAAGTTCCTTCACCTTAAGCACACAATACACACAATTTCAGTGTCGTCAAGTGAGTGTGAGAGGCTTTTATCACAAATGAACATAATTGTAACACCAGACAGGGCTGCTCTTTTAGCGGACACCTTTAAAAACCTCATGTTCATCAGGACTGTTGGACCCCTTTAAACCAGTTTTGATCCCTCAAACTATGTAAGAACATGGCTACTTCATGGATGCCACTCTGCCATAGATACTAAGAGCAAGACAAGGAAGAGGGATAAAGAAGTAGGGGAAATGGTCAAACTGTGGAAAATATTTTAAATTTTTAATAAACATTTTTTCTAGTGGTAGGCTTAAGTTATATCTAAACTAAAAATATTTGTGGCTGGTTATAAGAATAGCCTTGTAATTTTTTATTTTTTTTAATAAATGCATTTCAATCAATGAAGAAATATTTTTGTACAAAACTCAATTTTGCATGTCCCTATACATATTGATAAAACAAAATTTTGTCCAATAACAGAGTATTTTAGGAGCTGGAAAAATCAAGGGGGTTGTGAGACCCAGAAAGGCAACCAATCCAGTCAAGGGACTGCTTTAAACTATACAAAGACTAGGCCTAGCTATTTAATGAGTTCCACCACCTTTTTTTCCATTAAAAAAAGGGCTTGATCAGGAGGTAGTGTGAAATGTGCAATGCAACTTCCTAAAATAGAAAAAAAAACCACACACAAAAGGGAGAAAAAGGAAATGGTAAGGAATGAAAGGACACAATGTTAGGAACATATAAAAGGAACAAATAAAATAAAGGACAAACACAGAAAATGGACATGGATTCAAATAATATATAATACATTTTTTTCAAGAGGCATTCATTATTATGTTTTCTATCCACCTTGCTTGTACCTTCTACCAAATTCGTATAACAAAATACCACATAAAGCAAAAAGTTTTCCTTAAAGAGATATATTGTTCATTTCCGATGTTTGTCCTTTATGTTATTTGTTTCTTTTACTTGTTCCTATCTGAGAGTCATATTTTTCTTTTAAAATTTAATTTTTCTCCCTGTTGTGTTTTTTTTGTTTCCTCTTTTAGGGATTTGCGTTGCACATTTCACACTTCCACTTGATGAGTTCCGATAGAATGAAACCTAGGTCATGGGAATGGGTGGTAACAATCGATTTTCTTCAAGTGGCAGCAATGTAAAGTGTGAACTGTGTTCTTCTTTTCATTGCAAAAGCCATATTGTTTTCATTCCCATTTATATGTTTAAATTAGGGATGTCAAACTCAATTCTTCAATATCTTGGTATCCTCAATTCTAATGATATTGAAAGAATCTAGAATCGATCTTAATATTACGATTATCGATACTTTATTAATTCTTAGCTCTAAATGAAAGTACTGACAACTAAGCAAAACAGCAAAAATTCAGAATGAGTAGTTGATCATTTCTACATTATTTTATTTGCTGTTATGTACTATATTTTGGTTCACTTAACCCTACTTTGTGAATTTAAAAGACTTGTGTATTTGATAGTTGTTTATTATACCTTTTTAAAATTATTTTTAAATTTTCTACTCAGTGAGGCTTTATTTGTAGGTAAAAATACATGCTTACTATTGTAATTCCTAATTAATATATTATTTATGTATGATATACTTTAATAATTGGTAAAATGGATCTATTTCTTTGTTAAAACTAAAAATTAATTGTTTAATTACTATTTACATTTCTTAGATTTTGTGCTATGCTATGAAGTTAAATAATAATATTTTTATATGAGGCTGAAAGCTTGTAAAAATAATGAAATAGGAAATTTTAAAGAAAGGAAAAATTGAGGTTGAACTTAAGAATCACATTCAAGAATAAAAAAATTGAGGTTGAACTTAAGAATCACATTCAAGAATAAAAAAATTGAGGTTGAACTTCAAAATTGGAATCAATAATCGGAATCGAGAAAATCAGAAATCGTGACATCTCTATTCTATTTCCACCTTTCCTGTATCTTTTTTTAAATATGTAAAACTAAATGTAAAGTAAGCAATACTAGTAAAGGAAACCAAACTGAAGGATAATTAAGTTAGGCCTAGATAGGGACAAACACACTTCTCTTTATTTCTTCTTTCATTTTTCACATTTTTCAAACTTCTTCACACTTCCACAGTTACACATAGTTTTGAATTTTCAGAATTAAAAAAAAAATTATATGAGAAAGGAATAACTCCAAAAATTCAAAATAATTTGTAACTGTGAAAGTGTGAAAAGTTACAGAAGAAATTAAGATTCTGCACATGATGAAATTCATGTGTCTCTAGTTATAGAATGTCATCAGTTTATTCCCAATCATAAAGACCACTCTTTCCTAGTTTGTCTTTTTATTATCTTATATTAGTTCCATATGTGACCTATCAACAGCCCACAACTGCCCCTAGCCAACCACCAGATACTTGGAACGAGAGTTGCCCTGTCTGCTGCATGACCAACTTCAGTAGCAGCCAGGAGATGGCAGTTCACATAGAAGACCACTTCAACCAGAAAGGTACAGTTCAATGTTTATAGGAAGGCCTTCTAACACCATGGAATCAATCGCCACGCTTTGGGCGTCGATTGAAACACTACGGATTAATTCCCTGATATAATAATGCTGTGATGATGTTTAGGTTGTTTATAGATCCGTGGTTGAGCGCCTATCATCACTGTATGGGAAAGATACTGTTTAACCAGCTGTCTATAGCTCCGTCGTCAAACACTAATTAGAACAGTATAATTAATAAATGTAAGAAAGAGAACTGTTGATGGCTGTTTGTTCACACATGGTTTATTCAAATGACACCTGTTAATTAATTATACATACTCCAATTAAATGCTTTATATCAATGCAGGTGACCTGGTGGTCTAGGGGTAAGGTGTCAGACTTCTGTGCTGGCGGCCGGGGTTCAATCCCAAGTCCTGGCACAGATTTAGCTGATTTCCAAACCCTTCCTTCACCTCTGACAAGCTGTGTATTAATCACAACTTGTGAATGTGAGGAATGCCAGGCCTCCACTGTGGTTCGGGTTCCACGTTAAATTGTAGGTCCTCCATTTCATCTCACGACCACCCTACCATTACACATTAGCGTAAGTGCGTATAACCCGAACGGGTAGTAAGACGCGGTGCTAATAATAATAATAATAATATATCAATGCACACTTGTGATATTAATGTAAGTTATTTTATACTGTGTTATACTGTGACTGACTTGTGCATGTGGATGTATCCCTGGTGTGGATGTTTGGATGCCTGGCTGATACGCACAAACGATTTATATATGACATACCCCTTGAATCTTTCTCCCTTCGTCAACAGTGTAAAAACTAACTAATAGAAAGAGTCCTGGCGACAGGTGTTGTGAAGGCTAGTTTCTTATTGGTATAGGGAATTGGCTTCTTTACCAAATACTGCGTAGTTGTTCCTTTAACAGGAAATATGGTATAAAAATATATTTTAGTGGTGAAATACTTTTCCCATTATTTCTTAAATGTGCGTGTTTCTTCATGGATGAATCATAAAAGGATACTCTACATATGTTACTTTAAAGAAAAATTACCTTCATCCATGACTTTTTACATAATTTATAGTAATACAAACCAATATCATTACAGCCTGTTTATCTGTGGCTGTCACTTTTGATAGATATTATCTAAACTTATTAAATAACACTAAAATATAATAAACTATTTTCATTGTTGGCCGCAAACAAAATATGTTATATTTTATAAAAAGAGCCTTTGTATAGAAATTGAGTTGTAGGTCTACAACTCTTATAAATATTTTGATGTTAGTGTATAGAGTTTGGCAAGTTCACTTTTAGATTCAAAGAAAATCCAAATCAAAGTTTGATTAATTCTTTTTATTCTTTGGTGAAAAAACACTATACTATGCATTTTTACATCACTTAAGATACAAAATATATTTGCACTAAGCTAAATATAACATAATATGTAATAAATAAAATTATACATTTGTAGAAAAATAACATAAATACACTAACACTTATTTACTTACACTTGAATATTTCAATGCTCATATTGTCTTTTCCTCAGGAAGTAGTAATAGTATAGTAATAGTAACCGAACAGGAAGCTAGTTTCAGTGGCACCACCTTGGTTGTACAAGAGGAAAACTTTTCTGGTGGTTCATATATTGTTCTGTGTTGCCACACGGTTGAAATCAAGCCCAGTTAAATATTTAGGCTGGGTGTTTTTTTTAGACTTAGTGACCCAGTGGTGTGCCAGTTCCCATCTTCTTTAACTGGAGCATATTGAATTGTTTTCTGTTATATGATTTTAACACTTTGTCCTAGTAGCAGTCCTCATAGTTGAGGTTAGGAGTGGACTCGTGTACTAAAACTGGGGTTTTTTAGAGTTCAAGATTTTGGTGTCATGGTGGTATCTATTCATATGTTTGTGGAGAGAGTCATTGACGAGACAAATATATGGTGCTGTACTGTGTTGACATTCAAGTTGGTAAATTAAGTTAATTGACTCGCAGGTGAGACTGTCTTTGGTGGGATGAATGGGGTTGGTTATGCTGCTGGATGATGCATTTGGCAGGTTTTGCAAGCTGTTTTATTGCAAGGTTGAGAGCTTTATTGTGGTTTTATGGAAGTTGTGCCATGCTCAGTTTTGTGTTTAGGGTGTATCAGAAGATTTTTAAGTGATATAAGCTACTTATACACAAAGCCTGGTGGTTTCTTTAGGATATTGTTGGTTCGACTGGATGCTTCCAATATGTGAAAACTTGACATTAATATTTTGTTGAGCTTTTGTAGACCTGGGTAGTACCTTGTCACTAGAGGTATAGTGTATCCACTTTTTCGGGTTTGGGTGATTATGGAGTTTCAACTAGTAGTAAAGTTTATTAATAAGAGGTTTAGGATATCCTCTCTGTAAAAGCTTTTTGAAGGTCTTCAAGGTAGTTTAAAAACTTTCTGGATGGGAGCAGATGCAAGGAACATGGATGGCAAGAATGTATGGAATATATATTTTGTGTTGAATGTGTGGCATCTATCAAAGTCTAGAAATTGTTGTCTATTAGTGGGTTTTAGATTTAGCGAGGTTTTGATGTGGCCATCTAATAACCTTGTTTTAACATCTGGTACATCTTAAATCAATACTGAGAATGACTTAACTTTAACCCAAAGACAAGTAGGCTATCAATCTTGCTTACACAACAGCTTGCGAAACCAGCCAAATACATAATCTAGCAGCCACTTTATTTAGCAACATAACCAACTCCATATATTCCCTCAAAGGCAGTCACACTTGTGAGTCCAGTAACCTAATTTACCAACTTGAATGCCAACACTGTACGGCACAATATATTGGCCTACCTAATGAAACTCTCCATGAACTTATTAATGGATAACGCCATGACACCAAAATCTAGAACCCTAAAAAACCAGTTTAAAAACATCCCCTCACTCATAACCTCAACTTTGAGTACTGTTATACTGTCAAAGTGTTAAAAGCATTTAACAAAACACAATTAAATAGTCCTGGATAATAAGATGGGAATTGAAGCATCATTAGATCACTAAGTCTAAAAAAACTTCCAACTTAAATATTTGCTAACTAGACCTGATTTCAACCCCGTGACAACAATAGTACGACCTACCATCCAAAGAACAATAGATGGACCTTTAGAGAATTTCAAATCCACTAGAGACATTTTCAAACTGTACACCCAAGTTGGCATCACTGAAGTTAGCTAGCTTCCTGTTCAGTGTTATTACTACAATTTCCTGAGGAAAATGCATTACAAGCATCAAAATATTGAGGTGTGTGTAAATGTTAGTATTTTTACATTTATTTGTACTTATTTTTCTACAACTGAATCATTTTATTTATTGCATATTCATTCATAATCAATTGTTTCCAGCCTGTGGCCGGGCCAGAATGGTAAAATACCTCCATCTTCCTTTATCCTTCCACCATTCTTACTTTTTTAATTTCTTTCATTCTTCTCCTCTCACTTGAATGCTTTCTATTATCTAGTCCTCTCCTTCCACTATTCTTACTTTTTTAATTTCTTCCATTCTTCTCCTTTCACTTGAATGCTTTCTCTTATCTAGTCCTCTCATCTCTTTTTTTTGCTTCCCTTGTGATCTTTTTCTTATATATTACATATTATATTATGTAAATATATTTTCAAAATATTTCATCGAAAAAAATTTAACTTCTATATATGAAGTTGGGCCAATCAACTATTTTACCGATCCGATGCTGATTGTATTTTGCTTATCAGACGGTTATTAATGCCATCATTTGGTTTATTTAATTTTAAATATTACAAAGATAATATGTAGAATCTTGGAAACTCACCACTCGACATGCACACGTGCACACAACTGTTGGTTTCAGTCATCACAATCCAAGGTCATTCAACTGTATAATCTCTCAGTTTGTTTGTGTAACTCAAGTGGAGCAGTGTGCTGTGGTGTTTTTACAAGTGCTGTTTGTTAGTTTTTCAATTCAGTAACATGTTATTCAAATTAATACAATATAATATGTACAGTACAATACTGCATTTCTATATATTACACATATGCATATACACATTATATTAACACATAATACATTGTACTTTACATATATTACTGTTACTGTACCGTACAATACTACAGTACATTACAACTGTACCTATAATATTTGATACTGCACTGTGATTCACCCTTGTTTAGTAAACATGCGTCTTATGCAAATACATTCCCAAAACTCAACATTTCAATAACTCGACACCATCTCAGTCCACATTAGGTTGAGTTTCTGAGACACTACTGTACTCAAATATCAAGTGTTCAAGTAGGCCATTTTTATTTTGTTGCTCTTACAGGTTTGCTGATATAAGTTTAAATGAAAACCAAAGTTGATTTAAATATAATAATCATTTTATCATTCGTCTTACCACATTTTAAAGATAGATAGTTTCTGTAAAATTGACTCCACTTTTCTCATGGTTAAGTTTGTGATAGTCTTATTAAGGAATTTTATTTTGAAATTTGTGCATTGTAAATATATAAATTTTATAAAAAGACAGAAAAAATATATTGTACATGGAATTTATTGAAATTTAAATAAGCATAATACATTTTAAAATAATTTAATAACTGTCAACTAATGAATAAATATAATCTCTGATGTAGTTTTGAAGCCTCCAATGGTTCTTTCTTAAGTTTTAACTTCCCAAGAGGTGACCTGGCGGTCTAGGGGTAAGGTGTCAAACTTACATGCTGGCGGCCGGGGTTCCATCCTCGGTCCCGGCAAAGATTTATCTGATTACCAAACCCTTCCTTCACCTCTGACAAGACATCTTGTGAATGTGAGGAATGCCAGGCCTCCACCGTGGTTCGGATCCCACGTTAAACTGTAGGTCCTCCATTTCATCTCACAATCACCCTACCATTACACATTAGCGTAAGTGCGTATAACCCGAACGGGTAGTAAGACGCGGTGCTAATAATAATAATAATAATAATAATAATAATAATAAACATCCCAAGAATCTTTCCAGTTTTGGCTTCCTTTGTATATTCCACAGTTTTGGCTTCCCTAATTTTGTCTTCTCTTGATGCCTTCTGTTGAATCTTCCCCAGTTTTGGCTTCTCTTAAGTCTTCACCATTTTTGGTATCCCTTGAATCGTCGCCAGTTTTAGCTTCCTTTGAATCTTCCCCAGTTTTAGATTCCTTTGAATCTTCCCCAGTTTTAGCTTCCTTTGAATCTTCCCCAGTTTTAGCTTCCTTTGAATCTTCCCCAGTTTTAGCTTCCTTTGAATCTTTCCCAGTTTTAGCTGCCTTTGAATCATCACCAGTTTTAACTTCCCTTGAATCTTCACCAGTTTTGGCTGCCCTTGAATCTTCACCAATTTTGGATTCCCTTGAATCTTTACCAATTTTGGCTTCCCTTGAATCTTTACCAATTTTGGCTTCCCTGGAATCTTCACCAATTTTGGCTTCCCTGGAATCTTCACCAATTTTGGCTTCTCTGGAATCTTCACCAATTTTGGCTTCTCTTGAATATTCACCGGTTTTGGCTTCCCTTGAATCTTTGCCAGTTTTGGCTTCCCCTGAATTTTTGCCAGTTTTGGCTTCCCTTGAATTTTCGCCAGCTTTGGCTTCCCTTGAATCATTTCCAATTTTCGCTTCCCTTGAATATTTCCCAGTTTTGGTTTCCCGTGAATATTTCCCAGTTTTGGTTTCCCTTGAATTTTCCCCAGTTTTTGTTTCCCTTCAATTTTCCCCAGTTTTGGTTTGTCTTGAATATTCTCCCATTTTGGCTTCCCTTGAATCTTCCCCAATTACAACTTCCCTTGAATCTTCCCCAATTACAACTTCCCTTGAATCTTCCCCAATTACAACTTCCCTTGAATCTTCCCCAATTACAACTTCCCTTGAATCTTCCCCAATTACAACTTCCCTTGAATCTTCCCCAATTACAACTTCCCTTGAACCTTTCCCAGTTTTAGTTTTTCTTTAACCTTTCCCAGTTTTAACTTCTCTTGAATCTTACCCAATTTTAGATTCCCTTGAATCTTCTCTCTTGGTTCGGTTGTCAATTTGATAATTAACCTTGGGGATGACCTTGCCCAGAAAATTTCTCCCTACTGAGTAAAATACTACTCATCAGCCTACCGACTGTGTCATTATGGACCAATAATCGGCTTGATATTACAGTAGAGTCTCGGAAACTCCACCTAATGTGGACTGAGATGGTGTTGAGTTATTGAATTATCGAGCTTTACGAATGAACTTGCATAAGATGCATGTTTACTAAACAAGGATGAATCACAGTACACATTATTGAATATTATAGGAACAATATATTATATGATCATAAAATGGTGTATATACATATGTGTAATATACAGAAAAGCAGTACAGTACTGTACATATAATATTGTATTGATTCGAATAACATATTACTGAATTGGAAAACTAACAAACAAAGCACTTGTAAAAACACCATAGCATGACTGTTCCACTCGAGTTACACAAACAAACTGAGAGAGAATACATTTGAATGACTTTGATTTTTGATGAATGGTGCCAACAACTGTGTGCACATGCGCATGTTGAGTTACACGAAATGTCAAGTTTCCGAGAGACTACTGTAATTGGCTTTAGACCAGACATTCTATCAATCTAAAAATTTATATCAAGTTACTAAAAAAAATTATATCTTAAGTGTAATTAATTTTATTTGTCATTATTGGTTTAATTTTTCAAACAAAGTTTAAGCTCACTTTTATCCCAAGTTTGGTTAAGAAAACGAAGCTTTGCACACCCAAGTTATTAATTTATTTATTTAGTGCCAAATACCCTAGCTCAGTTAGTAGGGTGTCTGCCTCCTGAGCTAAGGCCACCAGGCTTGATTCCCAGTATAGCCAAAGAATGTATAGTTGGAGAAATGTTGATTTTTGCTTCACAATGATGACTTAATGGCAGGAAACTGGGTGCTGTGTTTGTTCTAGATTTGATTGATGCTAGTTATAAGTGATGCGCTTATATAATCACTCCATTCAGAAAATACATATTAAATAACTTCAAACAAAAAATATTTCCTTGGTAACCATGTATGATAGAAGCAACAAACTTATCAAAATAAATGTTGTATGTCTTGCATGTCTGTGTCCTGATGTAAGATAGACCTTTTGTTTACTGGTGGTGAAAATAATCTTCCACTGTCCATTTTAATGAATGGGACAGACGTAATTCTTGACTAATGGTTCTAGTCTGTTGAGTTTTATGTCCCATTATGTGTATCACAAGCAAACATGAGTTTGGGTAATGTCAAGTCTACATTATCTATATTTTGAAGTCAATTGCTTTATTCATGCGCTATTTTAATTCTAATAATAAATCTGCGCTGGGACCAAGGATTGAACCCTGGCCGCCAGCACAGAAGTCTGACACCTTACCCCTAGACTGCCAGGTCACCTAATATTGTTTGTTAATATCCACAAAAGGAATGCATGAATATCTATACATGCTTTGCAAGGACTGTTACCAGGTGCAACGCCGGTGACCCCAGATGTGTCATCTGACAGGCTGTTGGCTCGAGAGATTGAAAAAAGAGAAAGAGAAGTGCGCAGACAGAGAGAACAGCACGAGTTTGAGATGTTGCGGGTGAGCGCTCTCATAATGTGCTAGCATGCTAGGATATGACCCATTAGAAACAATCAAGAACATTTGGTCTTTTTTTTTCTACAGTTGGTTTTTTCATCCTCTAAATTAATTGTTTTAATAGGATATGCCACAAAATTCACTAGGTGTGCCATGAAATTCTCAATGTTATGTTATTGTTTGATAAAAAATTATTAAAATATAAATTTATAAAAATAAATAAGAGATACATTTGTGAGTGGTTTAAGATATTAATTTTCCTTGTCATTTTTTACTCAAAGTTCAATTCATGGTCAAAAAGAAGACAAACCGATATGCATTTACTGTTCTACTGAGGAAAGTCTCCTCAGCCTATGTGTATGTCCGATTTTCTTATAGTGTACATGTTGCCAACTTGCGGGCTCAGTGTGCCGCAAGGACTTATGACAAAGAATAGTGTGCCATGAACAAAAATAAGATTGAGAAGCACTACTCAAGATGAATGCTTATTTAAACTTTCTTGATCAACAACATTAAAGGCCTTTCCCTGATTGAGACCAATAGAGCCACAACCCTGGCGCTTGATACCATTACAGAAGGTCTTGACACAGTATTTAAATCTCAGATATGGAAATCAATTGAATCTTTAATATATAGATTGAGTATTATTATTATCAGAATGTATTGGGTAAAAAGAAAACTACTCTCAATAGATTGGATTGTTTGTAACCGGGAGGTTGAGATTTGAATCACTTCCAGGTATATTGAGAGTGGTTTTAGATATTTGAGCTCTCATTCTTGTTTCCCCATCCCCGGCATATAAATGAAAATACACTTTTTCTAAACTATCCTCTTCATCCCTACCCTAAAGATTAAACCATTAAATAAACATTTTGCTTAACATTTTTCAAATTGTTGTTTCAGGCGCAATACGGGATGGATAACCAGGGTAACTTCAGGGAACAGTCCCTCACCAACATGCAGAAAGCCGTGTATGCTGGGGAGCTGAGCGTGGCCGACTATTACGAGCGGCAGATCGAGCTCAGGGCTGCTGAGAACAACGGGGTGGATGATGGCAGCTCCTGTACCAAGGGTACACTGCTTATGGGTTATTTTGTTTAGTATATTTAGTTATCATTTACTTGCTTTATTGAGTACACATACAAACCCTATATTATGGCAAATAAATATTTTACTTTTTGTCATAAAAAACTTTAATTTTGGCTTAGAAATTATCAAATAAAGAAAAATTCATCGTAATAATGGTTTTGTAACACCTGGAAAAAATCACAAAAATTACAATTTTTGCACTATATTAGATTTATTAAAGAATTTTTTTTTACATGAGTAAACCCTTGAAAAATGTAGGTACTTTTTAAAGGCCTACAAAATAAGTCACGGGCTCTGTCAAATATTTGCAAGGTTATGATTCATATATTATTATATACATAGGTAGGAAAGGTGGATATAAATATATAAAAGGGATGAAACAATATGGCTTTTACAATGAAAAGAAGAATACAGTTCACACTTTACATTGCTGCCATTGGACAAAGAGGTAATGGTTGAATCTTAAAGAAAATAGATTGTCACCACCCATTCCCCTGACCCAGGTTTCATTCTATCGGAACTCATCAGGGAGGAGTGTAAAATGCGCAACACAACTTCCTAAAGCAGGAAACCAAAAAAACACAAACAGGGAGAAAATGGAAAAGGTAAAGAATGATATAACACATAGATAGGAACATGTAAAAGGTATAACATCAAGGATCAAGGATGTTATACCTTTTAAATGTTTATATCTATGTGTTATATCATTCTTTACCTTTTCCATTTTTTCCCTTTTTGTGTTTTTTTTTTGTTTCCTCTATTAGGAAGTTGGGCTATGCATTTCACACTCCTCCCTGATGAGTTCCGATAGAATGAAACCTAGGTCCGGGGATTGGGCGGTGATGATCGGTAGAGAACCCGGTTTGTGGTAAATAAAACCACTGGATTTTGTTAAATAAAAAGTTGGATTTCGGTATAAAAAGTCGGCAAATAAAAGGG
Organism: Timema shepardi; assembly: GCA_902151425.1. Lineage (NCBI taxonomy): Eukaryota > Metazoa > Arthropoda > Insecta > Phasmatodea > Timematidae > Timema > Timema shepardi. Next base: position 24,612 of record CABFVX010004774.1, read on the forward strand.
AAAAACCATGATTTTCGGTAAATAAAATCGGCAAATAAAATTACTTGGTTTTGTTAAATAAAAAGTTGAATTTTGGTAAATAAAAGGGTAAGACCCTGATTTTTGGTATAAAAAATCTTGAGTTTTTTTTTAAATGAAGCGATAAAAAGCCATCTTATATTTATTCCAATTATGTTTCTGGTTTTTGTCTTAGATGTTAATTTCTATCTTTTATATGTGCCTGTCTGTGATTACTATGAAATGAGAAAATCCACTCAATACCTGTTATAACTTTAAACACCCAGTTGATCTGTGCATTTCAGAAGTTAATATTTTTCAGGATGTGCGAAACTTCAAAACCTTTGACTTGGTTTTTTATATTTGTTTGCTTTTTGACTTCAATTTGAAAGTGAAATTCCTGATTTGACATAAAGAAAAATTAGATAAAAAATAATTAAATAAGAATATGTGATAACAATTTAATTTATCATTTTAATGCAAAATATATTACATTTTATCTTAGAAATATATAATTTTGTAATTTATATTGGATACCTAAATTTACATAACTATGCAAAATATAATACTTTTATTCAACAGTTTTTTTTTAATATTCAAACTTCAATTCATTTTTGGGAATATTTCATACTATTCGATTCGACTTTGAATTTAAAAAGTGGACTTGGCATACCCCTAGGTATTTTTTACACTTTGTCACTTAGAGTCAGTATTTTCACTATTCATTATCATTAATTTACTGCTTAGCCAGTTTTGGCTTGAGGGTGTGACTAGTAAAGTTTTACGTTTCAGAACTTGTGCCAAACATCTCTGCTGTGAGTGCATCCTCTCCTAATGTTGTATCCACCTTCATGTGTACCACTGTCGACCACTATGCGTCTACATATGGAGACAAGGGTTGGGGCTGCGGCTACAGGTAAACTTCTGTAACTCTTTTATTGAACAACACATCAGCCCTGCCATGATCAATAACTCCGACTGTGGCTATATTTGAACTAACTTTACTTTCATGAACAATACTGGTGATTCTGCTGTGCTCAGACATTCTACATATTATCAAGTCTCAGTGTCAGGCTTCAAATAAACACTCATAAAGCAGGCCACTTTGATGCATACCTATATTTCATGGGTTTCTTGCCTGTATCAGTGGGCAGAGGGACTAAACATTGAGCCTGTCTAGTCTAATTTGTCGGTGGCAGGGATCTCAAGGCTAAAAGATTGATCAGGTGACTAAGGGTGGTTTTCATCAAATGATTTCCTTTCCTCCTTTCTCTCTCTCTCCATGCGGATGTTGGTAGATTTGCTTTAAATTTAGTGGTGTGTACGAGAAGGAATTTTTCAGTTTGAGTTTACACCCTCCTTGGTGGCGTAGTTGGCTAACGTGCTTGTCGTGTTGAGCTCGACTGCTGAGGATGGGGAGATCGAGGTTCGAATCTCGGTCGGGTGAAATTTTCCACTCTCCCTCCACGCAAATGCGGGTTCACTTCCTCTAATTCAACCTTCCCAATTCCTAATCCATTAGAATAATTAGTACTAAAAGCGTATAACCCGAACGGATAGTAAGACACGGTGCTAAATATTATTATTATTATTATTATTATTATTATTATATTCAGTTTGAGTTTAGTTCAAATTGAATTTAAATGAGAAAACAAAGTTTTTTTCGAGTTTGAGTAATATAAAGCAGTAATTGTTATTAGAGTATTTCAAGTTGAATATTTTTAATGGATACTGTTATAGACTATAAACACAAAGGTATTAAAATATGTTTGGGGAAAAAAAGATTTTAAAGCAAATTTGGAGTTTTAAATAAATTTAAAATCTTAATACAAGCTATATATATAATATTTAATCAAACAAAAGGAAATGTTGAAGGACTATTATTTACTATGGAATAACATCTTAGAATTAAATCATATTAATTAAACATTGAATTTTCATGATAAAATAAAAAAAATTGCGTATTAATATTTTCTAGTTTTGTAAAAATCTTTCCGTCAAGTTCAAACAACTACAAAATCTCAACTCAAATTCTCGAATACTCATACCTCTTTCTAAATTACACCGTCCTCTTCCCTACTCCATTAGTGTAATTAATTGCAGATAATCCGGAACATGTGACTCTGGTCAGCAGGATAAGGCTCATCTTTGGTAACAGTTTAGTGGATCGAGCCAAAATAATAACTTTTTTTTTAGTAATATTGACTTTTGTTCGAATGTGACATTGGTACACTTATAATGGTGACCTTTTTTCAGGAACATGCAGATGCTGCTGTCATCACTACTCCACCACACAGGCTACAATGAGCAGCTGTACAAGCCGACCTTGGGGTGGCGGGCTGGTCGCAGTGCTATGCCCTCCATCTCACGTCTGCAACAGCTGGTGGAGTGGGCGTGGACACAGGGGTTCGACCAGCAGGGCTGCGACCAGCTAGGTGGAAAACTCTTCAACACCAGAAAGTGGATTGGGGCAACCGAGGTCGTCACCGTGCTCTCTTCTCTTAGAATAAGGTACAAATACTACAGATCGGAGACTTGAATCTGTTGGAATGAAAACTAAATGTTAAGTTCAAATAGTATAGTTCGAACATGTCAGGATGGCATCTCTGCCAGGTTACGGCTTCCCACTTACAAATGTGAGTACATTTACTCTAAATTATACTTTTGACTAGTTATTGATGGGAGTGACTTTTTTATTTCGGGACGGTAAAAGGACGGGAAATTAGCCAAAATATCGGGATTCGGGACGGGATTGGGAAATTTAAAATTATCCTTTAGAATACCCTTAGATTTAAAATATTTTGATTTCCAAACTAATATGGTAAGACTTGTTAACATTATAATAATGTTAAAACCCACTTCGGTGGCTGCATGGTCTAAGGCACTACTCTCGCAATAGACTAGACTACCAATGACGGGGATATTTAGTTTGAATTTGGCCGAGTGTATTATAGGTGTTTTTTCCTAAATGGTTTCCCACTCTAGCCAAGCAAATGCAGGTATGCCTCTAAATTAAATCTTCCTCATTCCTAACACACTAGGGTAATTAGTACATAGGCGTATAACTGGAGCGAGTAATAAGAGCTGGTGCTAAAAAAATTGCTAAAGGTAATAAAAACAATAAAAAATAACATAATAAAATTAATAGAGGTGTGCGCATTTCACTTGCTGAACCCAACAAATCATTGTTGATAAACAGAGCACAATAAGTCATGCACCTCCCAACTTGTCTTCCTACAAGTGGTAAAATAACCCACTCTCCATCCCAGCCATAAATTTTGCTAAATAACGAAGAAGAAGACTGTCTACCAAAGAAATTAACAGTGATAAGATAGCGGGAACTGCTAGAACATAAGCACCACCCTTTGTTTTGTTTTTTGGAGCATTATGTTTTGTTTCCCCGCTCAAAACTTATGGGGAAGGGGTCAATCCTGCCTGACCAACGGGAATAGCTGGATTTCTGACATTTTTCCGGGGGTTAGGGATCCCGGCCACCCCTATGTTTGACTGTCTTACCCCTTTACCATAATTAACTGTGGTTATTCTAAACGGTTATAAAGATTCGGTGCAAAAAAACAGGAGGTTGCAAGCCCATTAACAGGCTGTTAAATAATGTTCTGACTTGACTATGATGAGAAATGCTAATGGCAGGGTTATCTTAGTTATTAGGAATCCTAGCTTGGAACTTATAAATCCATGTTTTGTCTTTAACCTGTTACACTGAATCTAACTATCATTGTTCCAGATTGTGGCAAATGCATGTACATTTTTGTTCAGTTTAGCAACTTGTTAATCTTGTTATCTTAGCTTAGAGGCCTTTCACACTGGATGGTTTTTTGTCATCGCAGTGGACGGCACAATGCCGTGATTATCGAGTTACCTTGGTAAAATTAGAGCTTTCACATGTAACGGCATGGCGAGAATGCCGTGGATGGCCGCTGATACATTGTGTCTAATGCACCTCTTCACACGCCACAGTTGCAAATACAGCAAGTACACACACAACTTCTTCCTTTGGTCCATACTATCACACTGGAGCAGAACGAAGAAACGGAGGTGGAAAATTTGAGGTAATTCAACAAGGCACGGCACACAATTGCTACACATGGCGAGCTCCGTCTGTATCACGGCACGCACCGTCCACAATGAAAAACCGTTCCATGTGAAAGGCCTCTTAGAGTTTTTAAGTCACTGATAGTCACTATTGTTTAGTAATGAGGAGGTTCAGTGGCTATATTTTATTATAAAATATCGAAATTGGTATAAATAATCACAAATAAACTAATGAGAAGGACTAAGTAAAGAAAGCCCACACAGGGAAACGAAATGTGAGTATAATCCTATCTTACATCTTCACTAGTAGAAAATCAAACACAAATTTAAGTTTTGATAGCTATCAAAAACAAATAGGGACAAAAACAACACTTAGAACAAACACAAAGGAAATAAATTATACTAGTACTACTTTCCTCATTACACCAACCTCTTGGACTAGGATGCTTAAATTGGTCATTAGTCATTACTGCCACTAGATTGTACAGCTAAAAATTAAAAATACCAATCTGACTTATTTTTATTTTGTATTTCATTGGTCATGTTTAGGTGCCAACTAGTGGACTTCCACTGCCCCACCTGTCTTGATGGCAGTCACCCTGAGATGTTCAACTGGGTCCTGGAGTACTTCCAATCGAAAGATGACTTCAAACCTCCCCTCTACCTCCAACACCAGGGTGAGTGCACCTGATATGACTGAAGCTCAATCCTAACTACTCTTTGTGGGAAATGTTGAGGAAAAGGTATTCCATCATTAACTCAGGGGACACTTTCATTGGTCTGAAAAAAATAAGAAATTTGACGATTGTGCTATGAAAGGTAATTAGACTAAAGATTATGTATAAGGATAACATGAATTATGTTTAGACAAAGAAGGGGTGGATGAAGTGGTTCCACATAAAAAACGGAGTAAAGCAGGGGCGTAGTCTCTCACCACTACTCTTGTAATGGTAATGGAAATGGTCATGAATAAAGTGGCAAGGAAACTCGATAAAGAACGAAAGGCATATTTGTTGTTGACTTGACAATATGGGGCAAGGGGTGTCTATCGATTTATCACTCATAACACTCGTATTGACTCATTGCACCCAACCACAGGTAGAACAGATTTATTGAGTTTTGAGTAAACACTTTTTTTCCCAATAATTAGTTGGGTAACTTCAATTTATACGTTAACATCAAATGCTTACAGATACACACTAATCTTTATTTAATTGAAAAACCTAACCTAACCTAACCTAAACAACAAGCAAAGAGACAGGTGCAATGAATATATGTACTTTGACCTTCTCAAGACCCCATGATGTGCGATGAGTCGATTTGAAATACCCACCTTCCTAAACAAAATTCTGCGATGAACCAATCTATGCCGGGGAGGGGGGTGGGGGGGATGAAGAGGAAGTACAGGAACTGCTATAGGAAAGGAATGGGAAAGTGAAAGAGTGTGAAATAAGATCGAACATGGCGAAGTATGATGTGATGGTAGTTACAAGGAAGAAGATAAGGCTTAGTAAAGCTATGAAGTTGGATGGAGTATAACTAAGAAAGGTAAAGAGTGTTAAATATCTTGAAAGTGTGACTGAGTCCGAGGGTGAGAGTAGAGAGGTTCTAATAACAGCAGGGGAGGTTGTTCTATAGGTGTGTAAGAGACCTGCTATGGCAAATAGAAGTGCTCTTGAAGTGTAAGGAAGTGTTGTATAGGGTGTACTTTGTACCTTTAGTCACATATGCAGTAGAAACATGGACAGTGAATGTAACCAAGACTAGGAGAGTTGAGGCTATGGGAATGAAGTTTGTGAAGAGCATGTTAACTGTCATGAGGATTACGAATGAAGTTATCAGGAAAAGAGTGGGGGTAGAGGGAGTACATGAGATACTATAGGAAGAAATACTGAGATGGTATGGTCATGTAATGAGAATGGAAAAGGATAGAATACCAAAAAGAATGATGGAGAGGAAGTACATAGTAAAAAGATGAGTGGAGCAGATAACAGTAAGTTTGAAAGTGAAAGGAAAAGAATGGAAGAGATTAAAGGAAAAATAATGATGAAAAGCCAGAGGAAAATGGGGGCATTTTACTAAACCGACTGTGACTATATAAAGGATAAAATTGGGATATTTCTTATTTATAAATAAGCCTGGTTATCGTTAATTTCACGACTACCATTAATGCGACTTTATTTTACACTAATGTATATTGATAAAAATAAAGAAAATGTAAAAAATAAATTAAAAATTGTAAATTTAATCAAGAAAACCCATATTGGTAAATGTAGGAAGAATCCAATGCACAAAGGTGACATGTTCCTTGTTTATTTTTTCTTCTGTAGTAGAAATAGTCAAACACTTAGATACAAATTGTTACACAAATTGAGTAATATTTCAATATTGTTGCCTTTATCAAAAAGTGAAGAGGGAATAAACTTTACACAAACATTGAATTACTCTATTATGAATTCAAAATAAAACTGTTAGAAACATGGTGGTGATAAAATTTTGTAGGAGTAAAAATAAATTTCTCTAAGCTTTGGCTGTTGTGATTCTTTACAAATATAAATAAATATTTGCATGGAAAAATTTAAAAAAATGATTATATAATAATAGTAATAAAATAATAATAAATACAATCTACTATCTCATGTACTCCCTCTCCTCTTGAGAGGAAGTGCACTCTCAATTATGTGGGAGGAGACTGGAAACCATTTAGAAAAAATCACCTTCAGTACGCCTGACGAGAATCTCCTCGTCTTCAGCAGTCTAGTCCAACACAAGTATAGCACGTTACACCTGCTTTGGTGCCCACATGGTCTAATACACTACACTCATGTTAGAGTAGACCGCCGAAGACGGGAGATTGAGGTTCAATCCCGGTTTTCCCCTAAATGGTTTTACACTCTCTTTACACTCAATTTCAGATACACTTCCTCTAAATTAAACCTACCTAATCCCTAAACTATTAGTGTAATTAGTGCATAGGCGTATAACCTGAATGGCTAGTGTAAGACTCAGTGCTCTCTCTCTCTCTCTCTCTCTATATATATATATATATGCATCAGTTTCCACTGTCTGAGTTGAGAACTGTTGCACTGTTCGGGAAATGCTTATAGTATTTTGGTGGTGTAACAGGTTTGAAACTCCTGGTTGTGAGTACCAGCATGGATAGCTACAAGCTTGTTCGGTTCTTTGTGGTTTGTGTCAAAATTATGATTGTTTATCCACAGTAGTAAGGGATCTTTATAAAAATTTGTCGACTCCAAAGCACTTCTATCTTTACTTATATTTATATTCAGATTTATTTGCTCAACCGATTTTCTAATACATAATTATCAGCCACTCATATTTGTAATAAAGCATTATACTTCTTAACCATTGATTATCACCCATTAATTAAGCAAACTATATCTCAATCAGGTTCACTTTTTATGGTTATGAATCTTATTGTTTTCTTCTCAAGTCCCAAATTTGAATCTTTGAAACTATTGTAAAATATAGAGTTTAACTTGTTGAAATTGCTATTATCCTCCCTCCCCCACCTTCAATTTGTATTTATTTCACAATAATTTCTTAATTACTATAGAAAGTATAGATATCATAACAGCATTACAATCGACTTTATGGTAAGCTAATGGTTTGGGGTATAGTTATTATTATTATTATTATTATTATTATTATTATTATTATTATCACCGCATCTTACTAACCGTTCAGTTTATACGAACTTACGCTAATGTGTAATGGTCGGGTGATTGTGAGATGAAATGAAGGACAAGGTATTCACTGATTCTTAGATCTCATCCATTAAGAAAACACAATCATACATTTGTTGTTCCTATATTAAATAGGGATGCTACCTTTAAATTCCAAAGGATATTTGAGGGTTCAAAACAATATATCAACATTTGGGATTTGAAATTTAAAAAAAGTTTTTTTTTTTCAAATTAGGAATTGGTATTTGTTTTAGAGCTCTTAGAATGCTTATTGGTAGCTTAACCCACTCCCAAACTATTAAACCAGCTCATTAATTTAACATTTATCTGTTGATTCTACATTATAGACCACTGGCATTCAACCTTTTTTGATCACATAACCCCAGATATAATTTCTCTTAAGTTTTTTGCCCCAAAAGTGACTGGTGCATAATGTGAGTTATACATGTTCTATATACTAAATGTAAAAAAAACTATATCCCAGGTTGAATACCACTGTTCTTTAGCAACTGAGAATTTAAGTGGTTAAGTAAAATTACTATATTTACCATGTTTTCTAATAATAAGATTTGAGATTCAAGTCTTGTGTGTAAAATGAAGATTCACACTCTTATAACAGTGGATTTGAGTTACTAAACCTTCCATGATAAAAGTGATATCTGAAGCTAATATCTGTGTCAATATGCTTAACTCTTTAGTATAGCCACCCACCCAAATATTCATCTGAGTCATGATCACTTAAGCATTATGTTCTCTTGGAGCCTGATTTGCACTGTTTTTTTGACCCAGGTCATAGTCGAACCATTGTAGGTGTAGAGGTGTTGAAAGATGGGGCCCTCTGTCTACTGGTGCTAGACCCCAGCCACTCGCCTCATCAAATGTCCCAGTTTTCTCACACAAGCACTGCTCCGGGGGCCATGAGGCTCATCCGCAAATCCCTGGCAGCCATGAAAGCTCGTCAGTACCAGGTGGTGTCAGTCTGTGGGATCATGGACACTGAACACGAGTACCAGGTCAGTCCCATGGATACTCAGGGGTTCCTTGCAGTTTTGATGTCAGGCTTTAGTGAAGCTGTGTCACAGGCTTGGCTAGAGTTACTTTGCGAGTGTTAAAGGAAATGTCAGACTATCCAAAAGTCCAATAAATAGCTCAGTCATGAAATAGTTTGAAGAACATACAGGAAATTTTGTTGTAAATTTTTTAGTCTCGGTTTTAAAAATTTTTTAAAAGCGTTTAGTAAAATCAATTCTTTATGCTTTTGGATATTCTCAATGAGCGGTAATGTGTACTTACAGATTAGCATTGAAATAGGCTCTGTGTTGACAAACTTACACTCATTGGGAGACAACATACTGACAATGGTGCAATCCAAAAATCCTGTCTCAGCTTTAAAACATGTTCCACTCCTTCATTCAACAAAATATCACCAGCATCCTATATAACTGTCCTGATCTTTAACAGTAACAACACTCTACAAACTCACTAAACCAATCACAAAGAGCTGCACCACACAATGTTTATATTTACAGAGAACATATCTGATTTTAGTTTTAAGTGGAACATTTAAGTGGAAGTCAGAACATTTTTGAAACAAAAAAAGTTTCTCAATATATCTAATTATAATTGTGTTTTGATTTTTTATTTAAATCATACACATTTTTAAAATTTCCTTTAAAAGCTGTTTTAACTGATGGAATTAGATGTATCAAACTTTCCAAACCTATTAATTGCACATGTTTGATTTTTTATATTTGACTTAATAACTTGCTCTAGAATCTAGATGAACCTCTAAATATTTCAATACAATTGACTGAATACTTTCTAAACAATTAAATATTTTCTACAACACGTAATAATTATATTTTTATATAACAGTTTATTTTTATTTATTTATTCATCTACTTACTGTATTAATGTTTTAAATGTATTTCTAATTAATAGTGAATTAGCTATGAACCATTAGCTATTTGATTTTTTCCTTTAGAAGGTCAGGTTTTAAAATAGCTTGATGCACAGCTCATGTAGTTTTTAGTTTTTAATCATAACTTCACATAAGATATTTTTGTGCAGATACCATATATGACATGTGACTACAGGCTATTGTTATGGTCATTTTAACTAACACTTTATCTCATCATAAAGTCCACATAAAGACCCCTCACCTTCATCTTCAACACTTGGACAGTACCGCTAAATCAGAGTTAATATTTCATTAAGGTCACAGGTTCAGGAAAAATAATGAAGCTTGCCTAGTCTTATTCTCGCCAAGTTTGTCCAATTTGCTTTGCTGGCGAGGTTGTCAATTGGCATTCAATTTGTAGCTGTAGGCACTGAGAGTGTTTTTTTTTTTTCCTAAATGACTTTTTGCCCTTCCTCTACATAAATAAGGGTACATTTAATCTAAGATTCACCTCCTAACACCATTAATAAGCGAAAATACAGACCTTATAGTACAACGTGGTACAAAAATAATATATTTTAATTTATTTTTAAAATAAGTACGTGTTTAACTTTCTAATATTCGTCCAGGCTAGTCGCATATTTACACAAATGAGAAAGGAATAGGGAAGATATAATATAAAGGAAGTGTATCTACATTTGTGTGGATTTGGTACACTTCCTCCAATCTGCCTTAATGTATAGGCCTATAACCATATTGTAAAATAAAAAGGGGGACGTATGTAAAAATGGGTCTATTGTTCATTGGCTCTCTTTATATTAATATGTATTTGCACAGAATATTTTCGAGTTATCCACATTTAACTATGCTAGTGGGGTTGGAATGAAGAAGATACATTTTAATAGAACATATCAGAGTAGTGTATAAGGAGAGCAGAAAACCATTTAACCAAAAACACTTGGTACACACGACCGGAATTCACACCATGGCCATCCATCACAGGTAAACAATAATAGACAAGATTAACGTTTAGTCCATTTGCCTACCTAATTTATAGGTGCTATATTATGTACACAATTGTTTTCGTTGTGTGTCCCATGAGTTGATGGTTTATTAAATACATGTATGTTTATTGAGCTTAATATGTATATTTTATATAATGGCATTGCTATTATATAATTTATGATTGTTATGTATAATTTCTTTTTAAGAACAGTCCCAAATCCCACATCGGTGTCAGGCGGTTCTCCTCTGGGGTTTCCCACTTTTCCTCTGTGCAAATGTGTGTACATTTCCTATAAAATTCTACTTTTCTCATCCCCATTCTATTAGCAAAATTAATGCATGTGTATAACCCAGATGGATACTTATACTTAACTAATATTTATATAATATAATACATAAAGCATAAATTAAGTGTGTGTGTGTGTGTTTTCAGAATAAAATAAGGCACTTATAGTTGAGCCGGAAAGTTGAAATTTTGCTGGAAGGTAGAGAGATTAACCTATATAGCTAGAAAAATCTAAAAATGGAAAATTTCAAACTGGGGCTTCAAGAAATGGGTGGAATGTGGGTATATAATTAGAAATAAAAAACCATTAAAGATTAGGAATAAAATTTTAATTTGGAAGACAGATAAACAACTCCAGATAACCCAAATAAATCTTGAAACCTTTTATCTAATCGTGAGTTGGAGAAAAGAGTGTAAAGGGGAGTTCAAAATTAATAGAAATAATTAGTTATTACTGTGGTAAAACATTGAAATTTAGTAGGCAGCTAAAGAGACCACTCTAAATACACTTAACTCTTGATTATCCACGGTAATGGAGGGGACGAGTGCCGCGGATGAACCTAAACCACAGATAATCCGCATATTTATTAAAACAAGAGATTGTAGCACATTCAATTCAAACTAGGATTTAGCTATTGTGATTGCATCTTGGGCTAAACTGATAGAATAATAAGAAAGATATTAATAATAAAGAATAATTAAACAAATATAAAATAACTGAGATATATACATCCTATTATAAAGAACACTAAAATGTTAGCTTGCGGAGAAATAAATTCACCCTTGACTCTGACGTAGCCGGGGATGGGGGGGTGGGGGGTGATTCCAGGGTGTCCGCGCAGTTTAGGAAAGATATATACATCCATTTAAGAAATCAAAGTTAAGTATTTTTTTTTATTTTTAAAATGTTTAATAATGTTTGATATGGAAATTTAAGTGTTTTTAAGTATCTAAATTTTATTTCTTTTAGTAGTAAATACTATATTCCATTCACCGTAGGAATTGACTTCTGAAAGGCCTTTTTCCCTACCATAAATGTACTATATAGTAGGATATTGGTAGGAAAAAAGACCTTTCAGAGAGTATTTCCTACCGTGAATGGAATATAGTTGTAAATAATAAAATTGAATCTGATGTCTTGCACTATCCCAGAAGGAAAAAAAACAAACTTTTCGTTGCAGTAGACTAAAAGTGCCACCAGGAGTGGAATGTCCCCCCTCGTCCCCCTCCCAACTATGTCACTAAATGAGCGCCAGCAATAAATATATGACCAAGCAATCTCTTAATTGAATTATTGTGTTGACATAGTTAACACCTTTAGTACATTTAGATCAGGAATTCTCAACCAGAGTGCCGTGATATCGGCCAGGGGTGCCACAAGATTTTGAGCGGGGAAAATGTTAAGAAAATATATTACCACAAAATAATGAAACTAAAAAAAACAAGAATGCTTTGGTCTTTTAGTGTTTCTCTGAATTGCACATGCCACGGCACACAATGTGATACAATAATTGTTTCAATGCCTCTATGCTCATGACATATTCAACAACTTTTTATATTTTCATGTCGGTGACCTGGCGGTCTAGGGGTAAGGTGTTGGGCTTCTATGCTGGCGGCCGGGGTTCAATCCCCGGTCCTGGCAAAGATTTATCTGATTACCAAACCCTTCCTTCACCTCTGACAAGACAGTTCGGATTCCACGTTAAACTGTAGGTCCTTCATTTCATCTCACAATCACCCTGCCATTACACATTAGCGTAAGTGCGTATAACCTGAACGAGTAGTAAGACGCAGTGCTAATAATAATAATAATAATAATAATAATAATAATAATAATAATAATAATAATAATATATTTTCATGTGAAAAAAATCAAAATAAATTGAAGAAATATTTGATGTATTTTACCCAAAAAATGTTTTGCTATAAAAACTGCAAAAGCCTTGACATTATCTTGCATCCCCTAAAACCCCACCTTAATATAAACTATATTATTAATCTTTATGTTAATAGCTTTCAAAACAATAAGTGAAAAACCACGTCAAGTGTACCCAGCTGGGATTTCACACGTGCCTCCTCCCATATGTTACGTTTCTTCAAGTACAAATTATGGCTCTGACCTGTAAGGTCAAGCATGAATGTTGATCGTGCTTTACTTTTAATTCTCTCTCTTTCCCTACCCCACTTCCACACACTGCTTCACAGAAGATTTTTTTTTTGCTTATCTAGTATTTTAAAAGGACTCTAGTACCTATTTTTTTTTATCGTGCAACAGTTTTTAGCAGATGAGTAACATACAATAGATCTTATCTTTAGAAAGACTACTCTCAAGTGAGTTCTTGAGAGACAAAGCAGATATATTTCAGTGTTTTAGGAGGTGAAGGGTTTCTTGGAGGGGGTCATTTTATGATATTTACTTATTTTAAACTCAATTTGGCCCATCATCAATTTATAACTTGCCCAATTCCCCTGAGCTGGAAAAATGATCTGATATGCAAATTTTAAGTATGGTTGATGACTATTTTAAGCTAAATTACAGAAAACCCTTGCAAGACTACTTGGCAAGCTTAAAATCTATATCTATTTTAAGTCTCAAACACCTAAAGCAACCTAACACATTTCCCAAAATTTCAAAAATAAACCCGAAGAAACTCTTTTATTTTTAAACAAATTGGTAAAATGGTCTTAGGTTTGGGCACCCTGAAATATGATTTTTATTTTATTTTTAACTCTTTGTTCTAGCTTAGTGAGCACATAAGAGTAAGTTAGACAGGAAAAAGCATACTTTGCTGATTGCTTATGTATGTGTTTCTTAAATCAAATTTATTCACTTATGTGCTTAGTTTTAGAATTATCTGACTTCCATTTATATACTGGTTGAAGGTGTCAACTGTGTTAACATCTTATTACAAGTTCATATTATATACCAACATTAAACACATCCCTTGAACTGATATTGGAGTCGTATCCCTTACTATTTGATCAATAAATTATAATATATACTTCATTCACGGGAGGAGTTTACCTCGGAAAGGTCTTTTTTCTTACCAATATCCTACTATATAATAGATTTCTGGTAGGGAAAACAGTCCTTTCCCAGGTAAACTCCTACCGATGAACGAACAATAAGGTAAGCCATAACATTTTCATGAACTACATACAACAGTGATTCCCAGCCTTTCCCATATTGCAAACTCTCTGAAGCCAATAATAAAATTCCCAATTGTCCCGCTTTTCTCCCCCACAACACAAGGTGAGATTAAAAACCAATGCACACATTTTTAATACCTTCAATAAACCATTTCATATTAAGTTTAAAAAAAAAATTAGTCTGACAGTAATGGCAAAACAACTATATGTTTAATCAAATTGAGAATAGGTAGGGAAAATGTAATTTGTCAATACAAATAAAAAATAATTTAAAGCCACAAGTCTCTTCACAGACCTCAGGGTAGAGAACGTCAGACCTAGAAAATTGATTCTTTAAATTAACTTAATAATTTTCACTCTTTGAATCAATGTAAGCTAATTTTATAAAGGAATGAAATGCAATTTTTGAAATATTTAAATAAATATATTATATTATTTACTAATACATTTCTAAAAGATAAAATGATCGTTTTGATATACAGTAAGAACATGGTAAGGAGGAGCGTTTAGAAAAAAAAAAGCACATTTTTTGTGCTCAGCATTGATAACATAATTTTATCATCTCATAAGAATTAATTTAAAGGCGTTAATATTTTCTTTAAAAAGTGACTGCTGTAGATCTTATGAATTAACATATGAACATATGAAAGTGGTTTTAATAGTATTGGTAACTGTAATGAAATATACTGTTCTCCCTACCTTGTTTTTATTATACCATTAGCTGTCTAGACTTTTTTTTTAAATTGTAGAAATATTTTAAAGTGGTAACACACTTCAATTCGATCATGTACTTGTGAAATATTATTTATTTATAAGGAAAGTATGAGTAATCCCTCTAATTTTGTGTGTGGTAAAAGAAAACTAAAGTTTAAAGGATTCATTGTGCAGCTGAAGAAAGGACAACCACCAAGGTAAAAACAAAAATCCACCACAAGCTTCTGAATTTTTTCTCTTCAAAATCATTCTACCTAAGGCCCAGGCCGCGCTGGCCCACGGCTAGAGTCTCCACTGAAGTCTGGCACAATTGATCTGTTCCAGCAAAGCAAGGTGCTACGCAGCATAAGAGTCCCCCAGGATCGGTGATAACAGTCACTGCGTAGTCGCCTGTTTTTTTTACACTGCCTTACTCCTGTCCCTTGTTTGGTTCATCGGATTTAAATAATAGCGCACTTGCACATATACTAGTAGGCGCAAAACCTGAGAAAATAGATTGTCAGTGTTTTTGGATCAGCATGAAGCACTGAAAATATGGTTTCATTAACTTTTGATGGTCCTGCAACATAAAATGAATTTTTTTAATGACTAGGAAGAATGACCCTGCTCTCCTATTCTGATAGCTCTTATAGTTTTGTGCCATTGCATGTACATAGGTACACACACTTACACAGGTGCTACCACTGCTTTAATGGTGCAACATTTAGTTCCTCCTACCATAGAGCTATATACTAAAGAATGAAAGGCTATGTTGAGAGAAACTTGTCCACACCTGGTTCTCAACCGTATGTTTGTGTGAGCTTGTGATCACTGTGAATATTTTGTAGGGGTGTGCGAATCTTCAAAAACCTCAATTTTGCTTTGAATATTTATCAACATAGATTTCTCTTAGAAAAAAAAAACTAGCTTTGTCAATTACAAAGCTTCTTCACTAAATATGTTGAAAGCTAAAATACACATTTATGTTAAATTTTTGGCACTTTGTGTTGTTATGTACACTTTGTTTACCCTGAGAGGTAGCAGTTTTATCTTGACTGATTACATTATGGCTCTATCTTATGAGCTATACCATAGTGGAATAATACAAGATAAACTCTCTACCTTACAGAGTAGACGAAGGGTTGATGAAAAATCAATATTCAAATGACAAATCTGAAGTGAGTGAAGGACATATTGTGATAACTTGGTTTACTAGCCTGTATAGAAATATTGTAAACATTTCTACAATATAACTTCTTTAAAATTAATGCATTGTCTTTAAATATGCAGAATATAATTCTTTGCAACCACCCCTCTCCCTCACCAAATATATATATATATATATATATATATACGTGTGTGTGTATATTAAATTACAGATACAATCCATTTTTGAGAATATGTCATGTAAGTTATTTTTGTTTAAATTAAACCCTAAGGACCTCATTGTGTCAACAAGCTTTTAAAACCTACTAATAATAAGAATAATTCATTTTTCCATTAAAAAAAACTTCTTACACCCTTAATATTTTAAGTTACTACAGCTAATACATATTTGCACGAATTAGATTGTTTTGGTTAAATGTTTTATTTAAATTTACTCTTTGGTTTAAAAAGTAATAATAGTCCACATTTTTTATAACCTAGCCAAAGATTATGATTTAAAATAGCAGCTCCATTTTCTAAATCCAACCAGGATATTCTTTCAGTGCATTCTCATATTGAAATTTTTTTTTGTCTAATGTTTGTGCATGTACATAGTTAAATTTATAGCTTGCTTTAAAACTATATGTAAAATATAAAAGTGTTTTACTCAAAATGTGATATGTATGGAGATTATAAACACCTGTGACCTTACAAGTGTCAAGAAGGGGGGGGGGAAGTAATTGTACAACACAATGTATTGTATTATTTATCACTTAAAACACTCCTCATTTTAAATAAAATGGTTTGAGTCATTTTTGACAAATTTCTAAAGAAAACAGTCAACAAAAGACTAAAGTCTCATTTTATAAACCCACTTTAAACCACCAACATTGATTGAAAGTCACTAAAATTTGACATTTATAAATGTGTTTGATTTATTAATTAAAAAGTTATCAAAAGCTTCCAATAATACTTCCTGATGGATAACTCTGTAATTTCTATTTACATTAATAATTGAACGGACTAAGAATATAAACACGATTGAAAATAAAAAATGTTTACTTCATTGTGCCTATATGAGTGTCCAGTTTTTAAATAACTGGCTTTCTTTGAAAATTAAACTTTACTCTCAATTTATCTAGAATTAAAATCACGATTTTGCCTTTAGGTCTGATCATATAACATATAAATATCAAGTTTGAACAAAATTCATCGAATCTTTTGGCTAAGCTGAAGGCACACACTGATTGAAGGACAAAATAATTGATTAAAAAACACCTTATTTTTAGTGTGTATGCATTTAAAACATCCAAATTCATCATGATATTGAGGTTACAAAATGTCATGACTACATATTAAAAAGCTAATTAACCAAATCCCCATAGTAAGGAGGAATTCACTACCAAGTCAAGAAATGTTGGAAATTGTAGCATATAAAAAGAGTCTACCTTTATTATTTTATTGATACTATTTGTAGAAAGTAACCGCTGGAGAGCATATGACAATTAAATACATAAAACATTTATTAACTCTTTAAATTGTCATATACCACCCTTCTTACTATATTTTTTTTACTAAGTTGTGGTAGCATTGGTTTGTTTTATTACCATACTATAAAACTCAGTCTGCAAACATAGCTCTGCGATATGGCACTTATATGTTCTTCCCTGCCAACATTTTTTTAAATCTGCATGATCATATTTTACTCCATAATTTGTGTGATATATATTTTTTTAAATTTGTTCACCCTCTATTTAATCTTTAAGAGATTATTATAATTAAAACAAAATTGTAGTTTTAAAACTGCCTGCAACTTTTTATTGATAAAAATCAGTCTTATAATCTAGTCACTAGATCAGGGGATTCCAACTAGAAGTAATCTACTATAGAGAAATTTATGTTTTAGCCAAGAAACAGAAAGTTTTATCTTGTATGGGAAAAATCCATGAAAGCTCCAAATGATGTTTATGTTTAGTGTTTTCCTTAAATCTTCTGTATTGTATTGATATAGTAAAGATATTATATTTTAGTAGGAAAATTTGTTTAGTATGTAATTAAACATTTTAAAATTACCACTCCTTATTTCATTTAATTTTTTTTTAACACATCTTATTACTAGTTTGGATTATATGCTTATGTACTAATTAAGCTTATGGTTTTAGGGATTAAGAAGTTTATATTTAGAGAGTGTACTCACATTTGCGTGGAGGGAAAGTGGAAAACCATTTTGGAAAAACCAACCTCAGTACAGCCGACCAAGATTCAAATCTTGATCTCTCTGTCATTGACAATCTAGTCTACTGCGAGAGTAGTGCCTTAGACCATGCAGCCACCGAAGCAGGTCATTCACAATTAAATACCTGTTTATGTTTCTGCATAGCTTGACAAAAATTAACTAATTATGATGCAGGCCCACCACTAGTCTCATGGACTCAATTGGGGTCCTCGGGCACTTTTAAGTTGGAAACCTCTGCATTAAATCATGTACAAAATGTTAACAAGTTTAATGTTGTGTTTTACCTTTTTACTCATTATGTTCAGTATTATTATGTTTACAAAGCTTTATATTTGTTAATACCATTTATTTTTAATATTTTTTTCTTATTATTGTAAATTTTATGAGCATGAAATAATTAATATAATTATTAAGAACTAGACAAACAAATTAATCAACTCTGAATAGTTAATACTACAAAGCTAAAGAATTTAAACTTGAAAAATGTTATTTCTCAAGCTAGAACATTTGTTAAGGAATTATTTGTTTCTAAGGTACTATTCACATGTGGGTGATGCTACTTTAATGTTGATTGTCTTAGAGCTGGCTGACTTTTTTTTTAATGTGGCTTCACACATCAATGTGACTGCTACTCATTTTTAAGGCTACTATTTGTTACCTGCTAGCGCACAACTGGGCATATCAGTGGTTGGTCAACCAGTTGCATATCAGAAAGTGAGACAAACTATTATTTTCTCGTCTCATGTATTATTTGTCAAGAAAACTGAAAGATGTCCCCTAGATAAACAATTGGTTTTGTCAAATCATTGGAAGAATGCCTGCTTTAAAGGGGATGGTAAATCAAACAAAACAAGCAATTATAATTTGTAATTTCAATTAAATAGGAAACCAAACATAAAATAAATTGGGTTGAAATTAATAATAACTGTACTTAAAAGACCTTTGATCATTTTAGATCTGATTGCATGTTCATAAAACTGAGTAAGTAAATTGTATTCTTATAAGCAGGGGCTCTGAAAGATATTTGAAAGTGTTGGGGGGAGGGAGGGGGGG
>CABFVX010004775.1:0-15871 GCA_902151425.1 Timema shepardi
AGTATCAGCTTACGTCTGTGCCTCTGTGCCGACACAACAAGGCTGCTTGACGTACACTACCATAATAAAGCTGAAGTCATGTATCCATGCGAAGCTCTAGAGTTGCCAGTGGTAGTAATGCACTATGAGTGAAGAGTGACTCTGAGCAGGGAATAGCTCAGTGGTAGAGCATTGTTACTCTTCTAAACCTGTTTCGATTCCCGTGTCCAGGGGTCATTTATCAACTGAATTGAATCAATAATAGAACGGACATTTCTGTAATTACATCGATCTACGCCTTGTGTGTGATATCATAACTTTAATTAATCATTGATATTGTCATTAATGGACACTGACGGTCTTGACAACTTAGGCTTTGTAAAGTGTTTTATATAATATATAATCATTAAATTAGAATAGATAGAGCAAAACGACCTACGAGAAGTTAACCTTGCATTGTATGAAACTTGTTTTGTTAGGGGAATGGGTATGTGAACGATAAGTTTTAAAAAATGAAACTTGTTTTTTAAACAAATAACGTAATTGGGTGTTGATTTAAAAGAAATAACTAGTCGAAGCGTTGGTTCAAGTTATCGCGTTAAAATACATATTTGAAACTTTTTATCAAGCGTCGACAACCCATGGAATGAAGAAACCTCATTCGACTTTTTAGATTAAAAGTTTACTTAGCAAAAGCTGCCAAATTCGATAACTTTTAGCTTTACAACTTTTTATATCGGTAAAGTGAAATGTTATGTGTATGCGTTTGTACAGTCGCCGGTGAGTCTACAAAGCCACCGGTTCTGTTGGGGAATGTAAAAAATGTATTTACCATTTAAAATATTTGCCGAGAGTTTTACATAATCACCTGTGAGTCTACAAAATAACCTTCGGCCACTGGTGAATTCTAATAAGTCACGTCAAGTTTAGTTTTGGTTAAGTTAATTTGGGCAAGCTAGGTTAGCTTAAGCAAGTTTAGACTACTTTATTTTACCTTAGGTTAGGTTAAACTAGATTATGTTATGCTAGTTTGAATTTATGTTCTATATTTTCATCAACATACATTAGGTATTTTATAAAATTGCCGGTAATAATCAAAGATGTTCGTGTTTCATACATCCACCAAACTGCATTAGGAAAGTAATAAAATGACTGGAAAATTTAGAACTGTATTATTTGTTATATATATGATTAGTTTCGGTGATTCTATAGGCCTATAGTCAGCGGCTATTTTTACAAAACTAAGGTCTCAACACACTCACAGCAACTACAGTAGCCCCATGGCTTCTTTGGTGCTGACGGACAGCTCACAGCTGACAGCTGATGGCTTTGAAAAGTTACTAGACCAAATTATGTATCCTTATGCCGAACCAAATGATCTGCAAAAACATATGTTTAGCAGCTGTCACTTCTGACAGTCAAAATGTAGGTATATACCTAAATGTTGACTGTCAGAAGTCAGCACTAAAGAAGCCATGTGGCTATTGTATGTATTAAAAAAATGTGGAACGCTTCACGATTTTGCGTGTCATCCTTGCGCAGGGGCCATGCTAATCTTCTCTGTATCGTTCCAATTTTAGTAATATGTACCGCCGAAGCGAGTACGACGAGTTGACGGAAGATTTTAGTATATAAGCACTGTGATCTTTTAAATACATCATCAGTGAGGTTTATGAATACTAAAAATTTAATTACAGAAAATTTAGATAGCTTTGGCTATATTATTGCTAGTTAATACATTAGTTAAATTACATTTTACTATAAAAACTTATTTATTATATTTAAAAACTTATACACATACAATTTGATATTTAATTATAATATTTCAACTAAGCAAGGTAAACGTACACAGGAGACTTATAGCGCTACTATGAATTTAAATTGGAACTATATCATTTAGTTATGAAATTTGCTCATAGAGTCTATCTTATGCTTGCTAGAGAATGTCGCTGCTCGCTAGTTTACTATAGTTTCACTAATACCTTGTGGCGCATGGCAATGGCGCTGTAACCTAGGAATGCAGAAACGCATCGAGGTTACTCTAATTCGCTGCTGAAGAATGAGTTATAAATTCAATTCAACGTGACCAGCCATGCGTATTGCTGTTCATCTATGCCTAAATAAAGTCTACTTACTACCTGATGGCGGATGGGTTTTATAAACAAAAGTCTATAATTTACTTCAGTTAATAGGGTCGTTCTTAGAACTCAAGATAAGGTATATGTTTTTGCAATTTTTATATCAAACAATTTCTTTCGGCAAAATATATCAAATATTGCTCTCTTAGAAACAAACTTTATTTTCTATACAAAGTAATCTTAGAATCGTAGAACGTTGAAGATCTGTTATTAATATAGGGACATATTATGATGAAAAACGTTCTAATTTTAGAGAAAAAGGTAATAAAATTCCAGAACAACCTTGACACATGGATTTCAGGAACTGTTAATATGTGTAGTAAATTAAACTTATGGTTCAACTGAAATAAATAATTTTCAGATACAATGTTGTTTCCCATAAAAATACAAAAGTATTATCTAACACAAAAGCATTTTATTACTTAAATAAGAATGTACTCCTCAGTGGTACTTGCAAGTATTTGTTGAAAACCCTAATTGTGTCTAATAATAACAATTCACATACAATTTTGATTGTAATTATTGAATTTATTCAAGTCACTCATTTTATGTGATTTATGTAATTCTTAGCTGAACCCTTCTCTTGACCATGATACTGGAAAGTGTGAAGACTTGTTAAATTATTGAAGTGAGGACAGCACTCTTGAACATTATTAGATAAATAGCCCTCACATTTAGATATTTCATTTTTAAAATACTGATAGGTAGGCCTATCTTTTATATTCAGGAAACTTAAAACTAAGGGGATGAAAACCAAGAACCATACCTTTTAGGCCAATTTTATTTTTTAAACCAGAAAATCACAAAATGTGTAGGCCTATTTACCTTACACTCACGAAATTCAGGAAATCAAATGATATTATATCCAAGATTATTAAGATTTATTTTTATGGTGAACACCTCAAAACCATTTCACTTAAGTGATGTAGTAACAAATATTGTTGGAAAATATTTAAAATTTCATGATTAAACCCACACATATTATAGTTCCAAATAATATACAATAATCATAAGGTATATTTCTCATATTTTCTTTGTGAATTAAAGTAAAATATTTATAGTCTATCTCATTTTCAGTTATGAAAAATGTGTGAAGTACTACTTAGCAACTTTGAAGAAATATTTCCAAAAATTGAAGAAGACTTTCGAAATGCTACTTTTATAGCACTTGATGCAGAGTTCAGTGGAGGCATAAATCCATTACAGGAAATAAATAAGCCGAGGTGAGTAAATACTTAGTCAAGTAGAACTAAAAGAAGTTCACCTGCCTTAACCTGGATAGAGTTTGAGAAAATCACACTGATAACAATGGATTTTGAAGCTATGTATAACTTAAATTATGGATATGTCAGCCAGGGGTAGGTAGACTGACAGGTTCCGACCGGACCGGCCCGGCACAACAAACATGACTACCCTTAGCTTACATACATTTGTAAACACCAGTAAAATTAGGTTTAAGTTTAAGCTAAGGTGGTGAAGTACTGTATTTATATTTTTAATCAGTAAATTTAATCCCAAGGTCATTACAGCTATATTATCAATGTTTTACATCATTATTAAGTTCACTGTAACATCACTTTCTACAATATAGGCCTACTGACTAAGAACAAAAATGCTGCTAATTTTGTTGAACAATAACTGGGAGTGTTTATATATATATGTGTGTGTGTATAATTATTTGAGTTTGTTCAATGATCCTCCGCCCATTATGCTGGGATCACGATCAACTTAACTTTAACTTAACGTAACGTTCCTCTTACTTATGTTGGGATCATGATCAACTTAACGTTAACTGAACATAAAGGACCTCCTCGTGTGTTTAAATGGAAGCGATCACGATGCAGTTAACTTAACGTAAGAGATGTCCTGGGAGGTCTTTTACTTTAAGTTAACATTACATGGAGGGTATCACATGATATAGCCAGCCAATCATTATGCGAGGGACATCAACAGGGCTATTTAGTAATTCATTTGTTAGTATTACAACCAAGGCTTACTCTTAAGCATAAGTTCTAGTGATTAGAAATTGAAACAAAATAATTAAACTAAAATAAGAAAGCAAAATTTATCAACAAACATTTAATAATAGGTATTTATTATATTGATTGAAAACTGTAAACATTCACTGATCATCACTTTACAAATAGTACAAAACCACAGATCATACTCAAGAATGCATATGTTTGGCTCGAGTTGTTACGTTAGGTTAAGTGAATCGTGATCACACATAAGCTATGTTAACTTTTAGTGAACGTTATGTTAAGTTGATCGTGGTCCTGGCATTATTGTAAAGAAACCAGTGGACTATCACGATTCACATAACTCAACATAACAGCTTGAGCCAAACATAAGCATTCTAGAGCATAGATATTGATCTGTGATCTGTGGTATTTGTTAACAGTGTTATCTGTGACTATGGCCCGTATGCAAGGACGATACTGAGCACAGCCAGAGTACAGGCGGAGTAAGAGCCTCGTACTAGTACGATCCATGACGCAATATCTTGAGTCTCGCCAAAGTCTGGTCCTGGGCTGGCTCAGGCTATACTCTGCCCGTACTCAGAGGATATGTCCACAACATGGCGCTGCGCACATAGACGATCGAGACACCTGTTTTCACGACAGGCCTCATGCTCTGCTAGTGCTCAGCCTGTACTCTGGCCGTGCTCAGCATCGTCCTTGCATACGGGCCTCTATTTATTGTTTACTTTTGATATATTTAATTACATTGCAAAAAAAATATTTATCATTCTAACTAATTGTATTGAAGCTAAGTTTTTTTGCACTTTCTACTTTTCATATTATAATGTTATGTTATACCCATCGTCAATCATGATATAAAAGTAAAATCTAGCTTGCATACGCTATAAACTAATGAAGTAACGATACTTGTGAAACAAATTAAGTACTAAATAGCAATGTTAACGTGATTGGCTGACTATATCATGTGATACCCCTCACTTATGGTTCACGTAACTTGAAAGATCTCCAAAGACAACTCTTACTATAAAAAACGCTAAGTTAACCACATTGTGATGGCTTCCATTTACGTTAAGTTAACATAAAATTGCTCATCAGACTTGTGTATTTTACAAAGCTAAAAAGTCAGGAACTGTTTATAAACAACAGCAAGAAACATTGGGATGGTTTTACATTGAATGCCATCATATAGGGGCCTAATATTTAAAAAGGATATATTTTGTGCAACCTTAGATTTACTGGAACTTTTAATTAAAATTTTTAAATTATGATCATTTAGAATCGAATGGATAGCTTTATTTTAGTTTGAAATGGTTGCGGCGGCCCAGATCAAATCAGCTCACCGGGAGCCGACCACAGTCCACACCAAATGTCCACCAAGCTTTTGTACAATAGGTTTATTTTCTTAGTTTGAAACCTTAGATTTGTATGCACTATATTTGTTTTTGTTTCAGCTTGTTTGACAACGGAAGAGAACGCTATCACAAGTTACGACAATGTTTAGGCGGTTATATTGTGTTGCAGATTGGCCTTACATCATTTCGATTTTGCCGGCAGGGAAATGCCTATGTTTCCACCACCTATAATTTCCATGTCTTTCCCAGGTCATTTTTCTCCCTGGATAACAGCTTCTCATGCCAGGCATCATCTTTGGAATTCCTTTCTCGTCATAATTTTGATTTCAATAAGGTAAGTAACCTACTTCATCTTTAAGTAAGGTAGTAATATAAACACTAATATTAGCTTACCCATCAAGTTGCATAATCAAACTAAATCTTGGGTTTTAAAGTGCAGAATTTCATCAAAGATCATGCGTGTTTCTCAATTTGTAGATCTCAAGGAGAGAGCTATTAGATATAATATGATTACATTATACTTGAACTACTCTTTCTTGCGTGTTATGTTTGTATATGCACAGGTCCGCTTCAAAAAAATATTTTTTTTAGAAATTACGCTTGGATATATAAATCAAACCAGGACCTTTGCTTAGCACATTACCACACTTACTGTTGAACTACTCAGTAACTTCTTGTCGTTCATCATTAGTTAAAGTAGGTACATAAAGGGTCTGAGAATGTCAGCTAGCCAGAGCTATAGAAAAATACAATTTTATTGCCTCATTTAGCAGTTATACTTGCATCAAAGTATTTTTAACTATTGTATTTGACTTTGTTACCCCCAGCAACTTTTACAAGTGATCGAGCATGTTTCATTCATTCACTTGATTGTAACATATATGCAATGACCATTATAAGATGAAAATAATAAAACACCACAAACTAATATGAAACTATTCGAACTATAACTATATTAATGAGCTAAGCCAAAAGTCCCAGGTTAATTTCCCATGTCCTTGTGATTTTTTTAATTTATTCATGTATGACTCAGCTACGGCTGATTTCCATGATTACACTCATTCGTCTCCCAAGCTTTGCCTTTCAAATTTACTTAATTGTATAGCGTTGCTTTCTTCTATTTGATTTGTTTGGAATGTACAATATATTTATAATATTGGCAGCATCAAGCCACATGTGAGTCGTCGGGCGCTGTGATATCATTTATAGCTAACTCTTAGTAACTGTTGACATTCATTTGTTCATCACTCCCTTAAAATACGAGTTAAGAATGACCTTAAGCACCGAATGATCCTTGGATAGCTCAGTGGTGGAGCATTGGCCCGCTAAGCCAAAAGTTCCAGGTTCAATTCCTGTGTTCAGCTGTAATTTTTTAGTTTATATGAATACCCAAACTTTGTTGTGAGGTAGTTGAAGCAATTAGTTTGACACAGAAGAACAGTAATTTGTTATATTTAACTCTGGATACTTTTACTTGTTTAATCCCAAATTTAATAAACTAATACTTTTTTCTTTTATGTGATTAATGTGTTTCAGTTTGTTTATGAAGGTCTTCCGTACCTGTCCCAATCACAGGAATCTCAATTGCGCCATGAGTTGTGTGAAGGTCATTTGTTTCAAGATTTGGAACGCACAGTCACTCTTGATGATGAACGTGTTTTGCAGGTTATTTTAACATACTTATATATAAAAATCTTACTGGATAGGTATTATTTAGAGGTGATGGGGTGGTCACATGGTCTAATGTGTCACTCTCACCTTATATTATGTTGCTGGTGACAAGATTTAGGTTTTAATTGGCTGCACTTTCTTAATAGATGGTTTTCGATTCCATTTAAGCATAAATTGCACTATACTTTTGTAAAACTTTTTCGAGTTCAGTTTTACATTTTATAATTTTATTTTTAAAGAATTAATGTGCTCATTTGTATGTTTATACCAATAAAAAAAGATCAATATTGGATCCACAAGGGTCAACACTTCGTATTAAAACTTCCGGTTAAAATTTTCAACATTTTATTAGGTGTTGCAAATCTTCAGGTCATTGCATTGCTATTAAATTCTTCATTTATAAATTTTGACCAATAAAAAATGTAAATATTGACTATTGAATAAGGGTGGACGAAACCCTCGGGGAAAATGTCTGGGAATTTATCTATTCCTGAGAGGCGGGAAAGTCCCCCCACCAATCTGGCAGTCAGTTTGGCAGGGAGGCATCAGATATTTTCTCAAGCAACATGATATGTATAGGGCATCCACAGTAGGAGAGGTGGTATTTGAAAGATAGAAAAAGTGACCATATATCCATTCGCCAAACCATATTATCTAAAGACCATATGTTGATTTGATGTTCTTTTTGGCAGTCAAAACATCACACAAACAATTTGTATTAAAATCATTAACCATGTTTACATTATTGAAACACAAACCTATGGAAATAATCGTTTGGATATATCTTTTTTGTGGAAGCTTAAAAAATGCGGCATGCTCTTAAGAAATAAAGATGGCGAACTAGCCAAAACAAGAGTGGTTTATGGTGTCATACAAACCATCAAGGAAGTTGTGCAGTTGGGCTCTTACGCTGTTTACAAGAGAAAAATGTATTATTTGGAAACTAATATTTTGTCTGGCTCTTTAAGTTATAAAACTTTTTGGTGGCCAGTTACTAGTTAGAACATTATACAATTGTGAATATAATACCTTTTATTTAACAGGGCTGCCACCCATCTGGAAAACCTGGAAATATCCAGGAATTTTGTTTGACCTGGAAAAATCAGGGAAATTACTGTAATTTTAAAATACAAAGTCAAATTTTTGAAAGTGTTAAACTATTTTGCTAATATCTTATTTTTACTTTTATGTTTTACTGCTTAGTAATTAATTGGAATTGTGGTTGTAATTTTTGAACTTCACAGTGAAGGTTATTACTATATTGTATAGTTACATAATCCAAGAACATCTGTGCATGTGTAAACATCAGCGTATTTGTTGTGGTCACCGTTCTAGTTGGGAGAAAGCGTCTGTACAGCCATCAATATGACAAGTAATACGTATGCAGATATTTGATCTTTTGTATTCTTAGTTATAAAATAGTGACAAAACGGTGCTTTATCATTGTTTTCTATATCATTTGTAAATTAATTAAACAAAATGTAAGCATTGTAAATTTGCTTTTTAAGTTTAGTGACCCTTTGCGCATGCTCAGATACAGATTTCTTTTAGTGTCTCTCAATTCTAAAATGACATGCATATGGTATTTGTTTTGAAGTCCAAAGTGTTGCCTCTTAACCCCCCACTATTTACAACTAGAAATAAAATGTTTTGTATAAATGTGCAAAAAGCAGTGAATCCATACTCCAGAAAAAAAAAGCTTCAAATAAACAAGTAAAAAGTAAATTTATTTGTTCATGGTGGGCTCGGGCCCTAAAGTTTTTTATATTTAGAAAACATGGTTATCATTAATCATGGAGTTGGGGCTTAGATTACTTGCATAGCATGTAATGACAGGAAGGTTGGGGTTTTAATCCTGGTCAGGTGCACTTGGATGGCTTACCCATTCTCTCCATGCTAATGTGTGTGCATCTATTCTAAGCTACCTTCTCATTCCCGCCACATTATATTGCGTTGTTGGAACTATTCTATTTTTGTCTAGACAATCTGGAAATGTCAAGGAATCTCAATGTTATAAATTAGTGGCAACCCTATTTAGTTATTTCTTATACTATAATATATTTTATTTTAGTATTTCATGTACTTTAATATCTCTTGTTGCCACAACTGCCAAACAAAAATCATAGTTTTATTAAAATATTATTTTCTTTCAATGAGTTACAAAAATGTCAATTATACAATGATCCATGGGGAATCATTATTAGACTCGTTTTGTGACATCTTTTAGTGACAATATAAGGAAATAATCATTATTTCTGAATAGGTTGACATTAGTAAATTTCAGTCAATGTTTGCAATACAGTACCTTCTGCTAGCTGTCAGAAACCACCCTTCCAACCATGACTGCCCTGTACACTCCGTTTATGATAAAAACTTAAGTCTCTTACCTTGACAGTCTCCATTATGACCATTTCATATACTTTGCATCATAGTGAAACAAGCACAGTAAGGGTGTTATTATTCAAAGTAAACAAATATTACCTATTGCTATTGGGGATTAACTCAACAGTGTCCTGCCTTCTTTGATCTAATGTTTAGTATTGATTTTAATTAGGGATGTGCGAGAACCATTTTTTTAATTCGAGACGAAAATATAAAATAGTATTGAGACACAAGGAAGAGACTTGAAAACGTCCTTTGAAAATAAAAAAATAAAATTATGTTTATTAAAGTAAATATATAATGGTTATAGGTACACCATTTATAGTTTAATTTTTTAGTGTAACAACTTATATTGTCAAAGTTTGATAATGAAATACAATATATGTAACCAAAACATTTCTTAATGAAGGATGTTCTTTGGGTTATTACGGTATTATTGGGAATTAAAAAATACCCGGTTTGGTTTTTAATTTCTTGAGGTCATTATTTGCTTTCTTTTTATTTCTTGAATTTTATAGATTCATTTTTAACTTCCGAGGCGCGATTGAGATTATTTTTTCTTGAATTTTCAAGATATGTTTGAGTCCCGCACGTCCCTACTTAATTGCAAGGTAACAGGTATTTTTTTAGGAATGTATCCTCATTAAGATTCAAGGGTTCTAGAGAATTTTGGATTCAAGACTCAAATCAATAAAAAAAAAGTTTTAAATCTTTCAAGTGTAATTTGGTTTAGAGTTCTAATAATGCTTATTGGTAGCTCAGAACCAATTATAATTATAGGATAAACTTAACTACTAGGCCCAGACCAGTAATTTAACTTGCTTGAAAATATTATTGCTAGAAGTTTTTTTTAAACCCTAGTGTCACCAGGGTTTCGTCACCCGAGAATGCAATTGTTCTATCTCCAAAAATTTTAAATTTAAGATATTTGGTGTTTACGTTTATTTAGAATGCATATGATCCACCTGCGGTGAAATTGAGACTACTATATAATTATGTAAGAAGATACAAACTTGAATTGTCATCTAGTAACATTGGTTTATACACAAGGTCAAAATTCAATGCTCTTTTACACAAAAGTGAAAAATTGTACATAGAACACTTGCATTCTCGGGTTACGGTTTGTCTGCTTGACATTTCTTGCTATCTACGGACATCGGCTGATATGTAACCGACTTGTGATGTTGTGCCACCATGTACATGCGCTGATGTGGCTACATGACCACAATGAGCTGTGATGATAATGATTTTTAACTATGTGGTAGTAGTAGATGTATTTAACCTAATTTAAGCCTAATTAATTTGACTATAATGACCATTGGAACATTAGCTTTGGGGAAAATAATACTGCTGAGGATCAAACTCGAGACCTTTAGATTAGTAACCTGGAACGGTGACCACCATACCAGGAGGCCAGTCATAGAAATATGTCTCATAACTGTATGACTTGCATATGACGTGAACAGGTAGTAAGATACTATGCTATTCTATCTAATGCTAAAAAACAATTGAATGGACAAAACATCTTCAATTAAATATTACTTTAAATGATATAATCTTTTAATACCGATAGTAAAGTTGTATGTTGCTATATTCTTTTAATAGTAATGTTGTGTAAAATTATAAGTTGGGTTTAAACATTGGCCAGGTATTTTAAGAGTAAAATTTATTAAAAGGCCTTGACTTTATAAAGGTTAAATTTGTCTTGAGGGGATGTTTCACAGGAAGATGAATATGAAGACTTTCTATATGTAGATGTTTTAGTTGAAAACTCAAGCAAAATTAAATCAAAAATTTAAAGCCCACATACTTGCATCAATGGTCATATAGAGTACGACAAATTGGTTTGACCATAATAAAGAGGTCGGGGTCCAAATCCTGACCGGTGTGGTTTTTCCTAAATAGTTTTCCACTCTCCTCCATGCAAATAGGGCACATATCCTTTAAATTCTACAATTTTATTTGATCTAATATCTGATACTATTTTCATCTCATCTCCATTAGTGAAGTATCGTCAACTCTTTTTGTGACCTATGCTTTCCACTCAGTAAATTTATTTACCATTATGATCAAAAAATAAAACTTTTTTTTTCATTATCTTGTCTAGGGCAAGTCCAGAAAAATTGCCTGTTTCTTAACAAAAATATATTAATTTATTTACCTTGTCAACATTTATTTTTTAGGAGGAGTGCTCACGAGTGTGCGATTGGGTGGCAAGTGCAGTGCTCGGAGATTCAATCTTACTGGGTGGAGAGAATCTACAACATAGGGGAAAATCTCTCGTCTATATGCTTCACAAAGAACTTCGCAAGAGGTTCCTATCAGTGTGGACCTTTCCAGAAAAAGAACTCGTAAGTTATCAACTCAATTATATGTTGTGTCTCTTTTGAACATCTTTTGTATAAATGCTTATGAAATAAATGTATTATTTTGTGATAGGTTCTTGTAAAGAAAGTCTCCGCCGATGAGCGTAATGATTTTGTAGGCTTGGAAAGAGAGAGCAGTTCCTTGGAACATGATGTTATTAAGTCTATGCTGGGTTTCTCCAGAGTTTTCAAGCTGCTCACTGAACTTGGAAAGCCTCTAGTTGGGCACAACTTGCTTCTAGATCTCGCTCTTATGTACGCCCAGTTCCACGAACCTTTACCATGTATGTATATATGTTTGTCCTCATCACAAACATCATTCTCTCTTTTTAAGTTAACTTTAATTTAATAATGTGTAGAATCTACTATTCTGTATATTTTACAAATTTACATATATAATTCGAATCATTATTTTACCTACAGATCCCGGCTCATGAGTATAAATATGAATAATGTAAAACCTGGTAGCCATGATAGATTTACTTTTCTACATTATTCTTAAGTTGATATATAAAACAGAAATATTAGCTAAGTGTTGAAAAGTTTTTGCTACAATGCATTTAATCCAGGAAATATATGGTTTGGGGTAAAAAAAAACTGCAACAGGAATTAATTTTTCACCATTGCGTTCAAAAAAATTTGCGGTAACACCTCCAAATTTCACACCAATTAGTGCTAGGGAAACTGCCACCATCTTGAAAAAATGGCGGCAAAAATAAAGTTTCTAGACTTATTTCGTAAATGACTTCATGTATGTAAATTTTTCATAAGTACAAAGTGAAAGATAATACAATTTTATGCAAATTCAATCCCCATAGATTTTTGTAAAGGAAATCGCTACAAATATATCACCGATTATGTTAACACCATGTAACTGCTCTTTACGGATATTTTTTTGCATTTAGTCCAGGACAGATAAAGAAAAAATAGCCTAAACCCCCAATAAATCGGAATAGAAATAAATTTGCAGGGTAACAGATCCAAAGTTCACACCAATTAATGACAAGGAAACCACCACTATCTTGAAAAAATGGCGATGAAAATAGGTTTTCTAGATTTATCTTGTGATTCTATTGGAAATGAAATGTTCATTGTGTATTAAAAAAGAAATCTCTTAAACCTATTCTAAATGTAAATTAAATGTAATTTGTAGGAGTGTGCAAAGTTCACTTTTTTGGTTTGAAGTCTAGTCGAATATGGGAAATATTCTCGAAGCTAAATCAAAAGTTTGAATATTTTTCTATTTAATTTTGAGTAAAAATATTATGTTGATATTGAGTATATTTATCTACCATCAAACTAAATATTACATTTATTTTTTCTTGACACTAATATTTGTAGCTTATTGCCGAAATATAAATGTTATATTCACTTTACCTTTATATTAAAAACATTCTGTGTGTACAACCTGAGTGAGTAGTTTAAAAATCATGCATTTGCTTTAATATCATTGGATTTTCTTTGCATTGTGTATTACTAACCTTTCACACCCAAGATACAAATTAAAAAACAAGAGTTGACGGACATTCAAGGACAAAAACAACGTTATAGAAAAATACAAGCTTAAGTTAATTTAATGGGCGCGTTTATAGGTTTTAGAAGTCCGGTGTTACAAAATTTTAGTTTTTCTATTTTACAAATCAATCAGGAAACTTTTCATTCTATAAATCCATTTAAATCTTGCCAAGTGAATTACTAAAAAATATATGGTTCTGATTTTGAAAGCGCCTATAGCCCATCTCGAAAATAATACAACCTTGATGATAATAATTTTGCTCATAAATTAATTATTCATGTAATCTGTATAAAATAAGCAATTTTTTGTAGACTTTATTTAATTTATTTCTAGCAAAATGTCTAATATTTTATCTAAATTAACAGCAATTTTCGTTTATAAGTACTCACTATTTACATACTTTTTTAAAAATAATTTAAGGAATGTCATGTTCCTTGCTCATATGCTCAACTAGCTATCAAGTCTGCCCTCTAGCCTACACATTAACAAGAATTTGATTTGAACATACTGATTCAAGTAGTAAACAATTGAAATGGCTGCATGTGTGAATTTTAGATTATTGAAAAAATATTTTCAATATTCAAGAAACATATCAAAAGTTTAATTAAACACACTGTAAATAAAAACACTTTCATTATTGATTTTAATTTATACTTTCAAGACAAATAAATTCGTCTTCAGTTAGTACCAATCAAGGGTTGTGATCAAGGGGACTAAAGGTTTAATGTTATGGGTGTCTTGAAATTCAAATTGTTGTGGATATTTTCCAAGTGCCACCAAGAAAATAAAAAATAAACTTGTTCTAAAACTTAAAATTATAAAATTATATTTTATTTCTTGAGGTAATTTCAATTCATTTTTAATTTTATTTAAAATATAAGTGTAATATAATCACTAGACTTTGAATAGCTGCTGAAGCCAAACATGGGCTCGAATCGAATTCGAAGTATACCAATATTTGTTTCGACTTTGAATTATTGGAAGCTTCACACCCCTAGTAAATTGTTGTTAAAACATTTTAGGATTGGAACAATAACATTAAATTACAAAACAATTGGTATTTTGAGGAAAAGCATAAATTAAATTAAAATACATTATTGATTACAATTTTCTGAACTTTTGTTCTATTTATTTTATGGCAGTTCTAGCTCATCACTATCTTCTTCATCATCACTGTCTAGGTTATTTTTATAACCATCATCATAACAGTTAACGTAAGCAATTGTACACTCTAAACCATTCTTCCTGCAGCTGCAACGCATAGTAGCACACAATTTCACACAACTTGCAGCGGATTACAGAGAGCAATGATGATTGGGCAGGAGGTAGACCAGTTGTAGCTGGATAATAGTAAATTTTTTTTTTCTATATTCCCATCCCCAGTCACATGGGCTTAATTTAAAGCCTCTTCTTCCATCTTCCAGGTGCATATCTGATAATAGAAACGCAGAGTGGTACTTGGTGGCAGATAATGCAGGAGGTAGAATTTCAGGTGCAACAGAGCATTTGTCTGCAATAACTTTTACTGTTGGTATTCTTTGGTGCAGATGGGTCAGCGTTTCACGCTGTTTACCAATGAATAACATGACCATGGCATTTTCTCCTGCTAAAGGAGCTTAGTTCGGAGAAGAGACCTAATCTCCGAAAGCGGCCATATTTTTGTCATTTATTATTTTGTTTGGTACCTTTTACTTTCCTATTCCAAAAATCATTAACATGCTATCACAGCCAGTGGAGGCATGAATAAAATGCAGTCTTCTACAAACATCAAATCCAAGTCTTTGTTTTATATCATATATAAATATGTTTATCTTTAAGGTTTAAATCGCTCAATATCAGTGCTGTAGTACAAACAGAACTTGTTGAGTTCACAGTGGAACAACACTAAGATAAGGACATTGGTATCTTCTCCAATTACAGTTACATTACATGTTTCACTTAGTTGTACAGTAGTTTTGGCAATCTTTGTGTCGGTATCCCCTTTGCATAGATAACGTAATCGTCTATTAGAAACAGCATTCACTGCTAGTTGGTATGGTATAAGAAATGATCATTCCTTCCAATGAATTTTTCTTTTAGAATAAAACATTTTAGAAAACATTCTAAAATAATCTTACGTAAGGAGTGTTGATAGATTATAACTAAAGACTTAGATAGTAATTAATACAAATATTAACGAGAAAGAAAAAGCTAAAAAGTAAAAACAATGGAAAGTGATTAACTAATGAGTTAAAATCATTTAATTTAATAATAATCTTAGGTTGAATAAAAACATAAAAATAATATGAGTCAAAGGGGGCTAGAAAAATGGATTAAAAAAATATATGGTTGACAGTATTTATAAATAAACCTGCAAGTCAAGAATATAAACAAAACACTAAGTGTAATATGGTCATAACAAATAAAATAAAATGGCTTAATTAAAAATAATAAGCTAAGCTATAGAATAAATTGTTATATTATACAAAATTATATGACCAAGTAT